>JADRCD010214819.1:7041-21514 GCA_019843815.1 Montemys delectorum | reverse complement strand
GGGGGGGGGGTGCAGAAATAGATCTGCTTCACGCCTATGGATCAAATTTCATGGTGGTCACAGACTTTCACTCTGAAACTGTAAACAAGCCCAAATTAAATGCTTTCTTTTAGAAGTTGCCTCGGTCATTGCATCTCTTCACAGCAACTGAAAAGTAAGACCCTGACTAATATTATGAGCCAAACTACAGCTCACTCCTTTCTCAAATAGATGAGAAAAGAAAAGCTGTAGTGATCAATACTAAATTCTCAGGCATTTATGTACAAAACCTTGTAATATTACAGTCTATAAACCAAGTATGTTAAGTATTGATCCAAGAAAGAACAAAATATACATTGCTGCCCTTTATCTAAAATATCCTGATATGTCTGGTGACATTCTGCAAAGGATGAGCAAAGCTTACAAAATTTCCAGAAGGATAAAGTGGCAATGTAAGTGGACTGGATGAAAGTTACAGAAAAATTACTGTTCAGCAAGAATGAGACAAATTTTTACTTTTTCAGAGTAGAGCCAGTACTTACCACACAAAATTCTTCTAATGATTGAAGGCAGAGGAAACAAAATATTTAATTCAAAAAAAGTGGAAAATGATGAATAAAAGTTCTGTGTCACACACTTCTCTGCAAATGAATTTAGAATTTTTTATTCCAAAACACCAATTATAGTAATTCACTCTAAATAAAATTTTATGAGAGTTAAAAATACATGAAACCTAATGATACTAATGAGTTGGACTGGTTGAGAATTAGACCAATGTATGAGAGAGAGAGTACTGACAAGCCCTGTTTCTTAAACTATGAGCAAAAAGATGGAAACAGTACACATAGAGGCTGGTGTAAATCATTCTCTAACTCTCTAAAATGCTTGGCTCTTTTCTGGTTACAAATTATATCTAAACTACCTAGGCTCATCTAGTCACTATACTTACGCTCATTACAAACTAGATGGTCTTTCTCCATCTAGTGCTCGGATTATAAGTCTTGGAACACCTTGAACATTAAAAAAGGCATTTAGATATGTGGGCCACTACATTCTTGCCTCTTCTTTGAATCTTTCCACTGACAAGTAACCCTATCCCTCTCTCAAAACAGTAGACTCCAACATTAGAATGGTTTAGTTATTAGCAAGCTCTTTAAACTAGGTAGGGACCTATCTATATTTTTTAGCCATTTTTTTCCTCTATGAAAGCAATTAAAAGAATTATTTATCCACTTAAGAACTGTTCACATTGATTTTAAAAACTAGTAATGAGTTTCTTAATCCATCAAATCGTTCCTTAGTGGTTTTGTGTTCCTTAGTGGCTCCTCCCTTAAGAATATGAATTCCATACGCTCTTCTTCAATAACAATATCCAAAGCAAAAAGTTCACAAAAGATTTCAACACCCTTGTCATCTAAATTAAGCAACCCTTGTATGCTACTGGACCATCAGCCTTTATTTTCTGCATTTACCCACAGAAACTCCAAATGTTCTTTATCTCCTTCCTTTAAAGCCACACTGCTACTTGCATCACCAGTGGGGCCTCATTCTCATGTCTCCTCTACCGCCTCCTTCCCTTCTGTGTTCTCTCCCTCATTACAATATGAAGACCCTCAAAACACATCTCTTCGGTTCCCTCTACTCCAACATCACCTTATAACCCAAGAAAAGTCAACTTTCCTTCTTTAAAAACTGTAGAATTGTCTGTTTTCAGCAATCCTTGAGTCTACAGAAATACCTTCAAATTGACTATTCTCAAATGCTGGTTCTCAAATACTGAAGGGAACTATGAGGAAATGCTCACGTTTATTGATGAGTTAGGTATTGCTGGGGACACTGAGCCTACTACTAAACATAATCTTTCCATGTTCTTCATGGTTTCCACCCTCACAAAGTACCTGCCTGCTGAACAGTTTCTTTTTTTAATTAAGTATATTATTTATGCATGTATTGTATTCATAGTATTGAACAAAGATGAATACACTATTTTTCCTCCATGCAAAGGATCATGAGAACTAGAAGGAAAAGCAGCCATGTATGGAAATTATATGATGGTTTAAACAAAGGACACTCAAAAACATATGAATAAGAAAGTCATTGCTCTAAGTTATAAATCACAGCTGGGTTGCTGTGGTGCTCCACTTTGAAATACAAATAGTATTTATGGATGATAGTCAAGTACTGTAGCACACTGGATGCATGAGGCAATGTTCTTGGGTTCATATCTCCTTTCAACCTACTGCACTATTTCTCTTAACTAGTCACTGAAAACACGCTAATGTGTTTCTTGATTTCTCTCACAGGCCATCTATTTGATGCAAATGTACTACAACTTGAATTGGAAGATAACTTCCAAAATCAAACTTAGATGACTAACAATCCCTTTCTTATCAATACAAGTTAATTCTTCTACATATATGGAAAATATCTTCTCCTCTGCAGCATCTGACATTGTTGAAAACTCTTATATGTTGTCTGCATTCATGATTCGTCAACTACACTTTTTAACTTAATTTTATTTCCTGTATGTCATCTCTCACCAAAATGAATGCCAGTACCAAGACATTACTATTATGTTTTCATTCTTATTATGCACATAATATAAACTTTAAATTTAAATACCTGATATCCTGTGTATAAGTATATTTTTAACACATGTAAATGGAAAATGGTATACCAGCTAAGTATCTAACATTACAATTGTAACAAATGCTACTATAATATATTATCTGGTTCATTTCATTTGTTTCTGAGAAAGGAAATAAAATTATTCTATCACTTATCATTTTGTATACTAATTATATACCCAGAAAAACACACCAATGCTTTTATACTTTAAAAATCTATACAAAGTCAATAAGCATACAAACACACACACACACACACACACACACACATAAGCAACATCATTAGCAATAGTGGAATCGCTATGATAACCACAGTGAAATAGTCCGCTACAGCCACTACATATTTATAATAAAAAAGACAATCTTTTTGTTTGTTTGTTTGTTTTTTGTTTTTGTTTTTCCGAGCCAGGATTTCTCTGTGCAGCCCTGGCTGTCCTGTAACTCACTGTAGACCAGGCTGGCCTCGAACTCAGAAATCCACCTGCCTCTGCCTCCCAAGTGCTGGGATTAAAGGCATGCCCCACTACAGCCTGGCAAAAAAAAAAAAAAAAAAAAAAAAAAAAACTTTATATCCAACATATTAGATTATGTCACATATACCATACATGCTTTTATACATGCTTTTACAACTTTCTTTATTTACTTGGCATCATTTTCTGAGACTTATCCATGTGAAAATTTTGTTCTTAACTGTTCCATTGTTTGGTTGAAAATTACATCCCACTTACCAATTTCTCTACTTTTTTTCTATACAAAAAAATGTTACAATAAACATCCTTACACATTTCCTCCTTGTTTTCATCAATGTGACAATTTTGTAGGCTAACACATAAAGGAAAATAGCTGAGTTTATGAATCTGTGCATCATCAACTTTACCAGAAAGTTCTAGAATGCTTGCTACAAAGGTTTTAGTAATTTATTCCCAACAGCAATCTACAGTAGTTCCTGTCTCTTCTTACCCTTGCCAACACTTGGTGTTATCAAGCCCATTGGGTTATGCCACTCAATAGGTGTAAAATGAAATCTCACCGGGGTTTAGATTTTTCATTTCCCTGTTACTGAGGATAAACAACTTTCATAATTGGCCATTCAGTCTTCTTCCAATGTGAACTGCCTAGTCATATCCTTTACCTGTTTTATAAAAAGTATTTTGTCTTTCTGTCATTGATTTATATGACATCTTTCAAGCTCTGCTTATCTTCAGTTACTTACAAGAGATGCAAATATATACTGATAGTCTGTAGTCTATCTTTTCCTTTTGTTTTTATTTTTAATATTTTTATAATCATGTATTAAAATATAAGTCTTTTCTTTAGGTGGGGGGGCTGTGATGTTTGTGTCTTGCTTATGCATTTTTCCCTATCCTGTGCAGTTCTGGCCTTTCATAGTAGGACAATATTAAACAACACTGTCCTTTGAGCATGACAGGTCCAATGTTCTCACAAGACTTGTATGACACTGGACACACTAACGGTTGACAGAAGAAGGGAGTTCAAAAGGCCTTTTCCCTCAATAACAACACACAACTAGTTAAAGTTTGCTTCTCGAGACAGAGGTAAAGCCATTTAAATTGTTAATGTTTGTATAAGTAACACCTCACCCATGCTACCGTGAGTTTACTTATGCTCATTAGTTCTGCAAGCTAGACTAGATTAAAATTGTTTCTTTGGTCTGTCATTGGCACCAAATCTAGCATGAACAGATACTTATTAGTCTCTTCAGGAAAAGTTTACACAACAGAATTTGTCTCAAATATCCTGCTTTTCTATTCCCTTGTTCTTCATTTAATGCAAACAAACCAAAACAGAGCAATGTGGTCCACTATAGGTTTGGCAGTCTCTGAAGGGACTGACAGCTGAAGTCTTGGGCACCAAAAAGAATGATCTCCCATTTAAAACTCTTCAAAGATTCTTCTATCCTTTCCAACCATGCCCAAAATATAGTAAGCAAAGACCCATCTTCCCAGGTACGAGTCAAGTTTGGCTCCCTTACACAATGCCCCACAGCCAGCCAAGGTGAGAAAACTGAAAATCAAGCCTAAAGCTTACCAAACTCAGTATCCCTCTTACGACATGTAAATGTGACTCTATGTTAGAAAGCTAAGATAAGGATGACAGTGAACAAAACATCTGCAACCATTCCCTACAAGCCTTTCATTTACACAGAGCACAACAAAACACCACTATTTGTTAGACTGAATTAAGAAGACTCCCTGATAACTTCTTTGATTTTAAGCACTCAGCAAATGACAAGGAATTGGTGTTTGAAATGATCAAATTACTAGTTTCAACATAATCTTCATTGGAGCTTATAAATCAGAAGAAAAATTCAATGAATTGTGCAAAAGGAAATCATTGGCATCAACAGAAGGAAGCATTCTGAAAGGGATCTTCAGTAGATGGAGCTCTCCCCTATGAATTGGTGCTGAATCTTTGAACGGGGAAATGTGAAAAGCTAAAATGGGCACTCACACAAAGGTTCTGCACAGAGACGCTGATTAAAATGCCAATCACCCTTCTCATAAGAGCACACACATTAACCTTCTTGTACTGGTCGCACTTCAACCCTGAATAATGTTATTATTAAAGGTGTACAAGGTACCAGCAATGTCTTCAAGACCACTAAGAAGGAGACAATACTAGTCCTTGCCTAGTATTTCTCCATCAAGCCACCTCTTTGCCAAAAGCAACAGCATAACAATAAACTAGTTGGCATCTAACTTTCACGGGGGGAAGAACCCTCCAAGGTTCCCTCTCCCCTTGAATGTTGATGATTCAGGGAAACTTTCCGACTGCTGCTCCTTTCCCTTCCTTTTAAGAAAAGTGACACAGATATATTAAGACCTAAACTCACTGTGTAGGACAAGATGACTTTGATTTCTTTCCTGATCTTCCTTCCTCTACTATCAACTTCTTGGATTATAGATAGCACACCATCACACCCAGCATACAACATACTTTTATGAGCCAATGCTAGCCAACAAAACATTTGCCAATTTTAAAACAGAATTCTGAAGGGATACACCAGAAATTCTGAACATTCTACATTGCTTCCTCAAGCTCAGAATAAGACTGTCGACTGCAAAGCAAGGCTAACTTGGGGGTTGGGGGATTGGTTGGTAATAACCTCTCAAGGTCATGCTCTCAAAACAACCTTGCCGACATGAAATCATTACTGAAGGCCTCACTGTATTTTATTTAGACTTACTTTTATTATTTTTAATTATGTTTAAGTACTATATGTTAGTAACTATGTGGGAGTCACACATGTCTGCAGGTGGCTTCGGAGAAAAGGAAGCATCATATCTTTTGGAGCTGGAGTCAGGGGCCATTGTGAGCCTCTCGACATGGATAGTTGGAACACACTACAGTCCTCTACAAGAGCATAAAGTATTTCTAGCTAATAAGCCATGTATCCAGCCCTTGATGAGTCACTTTAGGACTCAGGGTCCCACTGATCCTTTTCAAAGGCCAAGCTTAGAACTGAATTACATCATTAGAGATGAACAAATCTGTAATTCAAAAATCAAAAAAAAAAAAAATCACTTTGATATGCTTCCTGATTCTTAAAGGGCAAAAGAAAAGACACAGAAGTACACATGCACTCAAGTCTTTCAGCATAAACAACACTGCATGGGATCTACATAAGCCAGCATGATCTACATGATCTTGTAGCACAGTCTTCCAAAAGCCAGGACACTCTTCTGACCTTGAAAATAACTTCTTCATAGTCTAATTATAACTTGTAGCTGGAGTCGCCTTCCCAGGGGTATTGAGTCCTGAGATTTTTATTCAGAAGACTTTCTTGAGTGTTGAGATGAAATGCAAAGGCCAAGAAATTGTTCTACTTTTGCTGATGATAAATCCTGAAAGCATTAAATCCATAGATACAATTTGTGATAAGATATGGATAGAATCCTGCAAGTGTAAGGATAAGCTAAGTATACTGACAAAGGTCAAGAAATGCACACAGAATGGGAGATGCACACAAAATGCACAATGAACAATAGCAATTCTACTTCATGATAGCAATTCTCAACTCTGCTGCTGAGGACAAAGAAAAAAATTGTATCAGAACACATCACTTAGACAGTGGTTTCAATATATCATCCAAAGCTTAACAAATATCTTTCTTTTTTATTATTATTATTATAGAATAGAGTTTATTCAGGGCAAAGGGAGAGGAATTGACAGGGTAGTAGAGACAGAGAAAGGCAAAGAGAGTAGAGGAGTAGAGGCCAGCCATGAGCATGTAGAGAGAAAGGGGGGAGGAGAAGGGGGAGAGAGGGAGGGAGGGACAAGAGGACAGAGCAAGAGCAGGAAGGCAAGAGAGCAAGAGGGTAGCAAGAGCAACAAATATCTTCCATAAACTGTTTAAAGGGTCTCCTTGGGTAGTGAAAAATGAATACGAAAGATATGAAGTTCAAAGTTTCTTTACAAGAGTAGGTAAGAGTTTACATGAATCTGTTTGGAACTTTTGGCTAAACCCATCAAGACAGAAAAACACATATCTCAATGACATCCAGCAATGATGTGGAATAAAAAAATACTGTCAAAAAATAAACCAAAGTAAATTAAGCCAAAGGTACCGGTCCCTGTAACATGAGCCTCTGAAGACTATGGTTCTGTTCAGTGCATTTTCATGTCTGAAAATAGAATACAGTTAAGATCATACAAGTGCACCGAGCAACAAGTTACATCCTGGATGTTTACTGATTCTCAATAAACACTTAAAATCAAATGTCCTACCATTTCTAGAGACTCTGTAGACAGATAGCTTTCTCCTTTCTGTGACAAGAGCAGCTTAAGGAAGAAGGGGTTCATGTGGTTCACACTTTGAGAGTACACTCCATAATGGAGGAGATATAGTAACAGTGGATCTGGCTGTGGCAGCAGAAACATGAGGCAGCTGGTCCCGCTGCACTGCATCAGGAAGCAGAGAAGCACTGCTCCTGGTTGGGTCCCTCATTTAGTCTAGAACCAAGTCCATGGGATGGTGTCACAACATTCAGGATGGACTTTCTTTTCTTATTTAAATGTCTTGCTCTGAAAACAACTTCATCAGAGATGCCCAACAGTGTATCCAATAGAGGATTCTGAATCCATTTAACCTGACAAGTCAATTGATCACCACACCTCTAAAACAAATTAAGCAAGAGGTACCGCTGTGTTTGTGCCATTCAGTCATATGCAGAGGAAAAAAATTATATACACAAAGACATAACTACCTCAGACTTGGCATTCATTTCATACCTATATGCACAATACTAATTTCCTTAATTTTTTTCTCAAATACTATGCTTTCTTCCTTCCCTTCTTTGATATCTTCACATATACAATTCCTGAGAAGAAACCTCTGAGGTACTATAAAACAAATGCTCAGCATGCTATCATGAACCCCACAGGCTAACCATGTAGTGCACACAGACACAAACCATCTTCACTATATATGGGCTCAGGACACACTGACTGTCTGGAGATAGGCAAAAATAACCAGGCTTTCAGAAGGCAAGCTCAGCTTAACTAGAATTTCATTTCTCAGACTCCCCTCCCAAAAGAAAACTATTTGAGAACCTTCCTGGTGATCCCCTTTATTTGTCATATCAGGCTGAATTATCTGAACACTGCCTTAAAAGTATCACATGGGTAAGTTACTGACAATAAGGAATCAGGAAAATAGATGGATCTTTTAAGTTCACAGACACCAGGCCTCTCTCTAAATAAGGCCTTATAATTCCCACTCCTTTACTTCAAATACAATCCCCTTCATGGCCCTGCAAGGGTGACTGACTCAGAACTCTGAAAAAGAAATTATTTCCAACACTTCTCAAACTATCCAATAGGAACATTCTCCTGAATACCAGCTCCCTGGGGCAATTAAAACATGTAGAAAAGAAAGCGGGACTTAACTGAACAACTACAGCCTGCCAAATGTCTGAATAAGGCCAACTGTTAATGTGCTCACAGCAAGAAATTTAGGGAGGGGTCAGGATGAGGAGAGCAGAAAGCCAGTTCGCTGCTCTGAGTCAGTGAACTCCAAAGGTACTGATGAAAATCCTCAGGGAACAAAAGCAAATCAACTCCACTGAAACTTCTGAAGAGTAACAAAGAAACTCAGCCATTAGCACATGTTTCTCCTCAGTCCTACTCCACAGGACTGCTTTAAGATAGGGATAAAAAATCACTGTGCTCAGCTACTGTGCAGGACAGAGCTCTTCTACTTGTGTGAAGTGAAGATGCTGCCATGCTTCCCACCACAATGATACTGAACTGAACCTCGGAAACTGTAAGCCAAGCCCAACTAAATGTTGTACTTTTATAAGAGAGAGAGAGAGACAGAGACAGAATGAATTAAACTAAAAGGGGAAGCCTAGCATGGATAAAACTCCTAACATTTCAATGGGCCAAAAAATGGTATTTTACTGGTAGAAAAACAAAGCCTCAAAAATGTGGTATAAAAACTAGATCACAGGGCTGAATAGATGGCTCAGTGGTTAAGAGCATGAACTGCTCTTCCAGAGGTCCTGAGTTCAACTCCCAGCAACCACATGGTGGCTCACAACCATCTGTAATGAGATCTGACGCCCTCTTCTGGTGTGCCTGAAGACAGCCACAGTATACTTACATATATAAAATAAATAAATCTTTTTTTATAAAAAACTAGACCACAGTTATGTTACTATATTGTTGCTAAATATTTACAAATTAGCAACTTCATGGTACATTTTCTTATGAGATGAGCACTATGGAGGCACAGCCTATGTGTAAGAATGAGGATTTATCTATATAAACAATTGGGAGCTTCATGTGATTAGATTACACTTCTCTTTCTATACAACAACTGCAGAGTCTACTAACAAGAAAACTGTTGACACAAGGCAGTCCCAACACAGAATACTTGCAGAGATTCCAAATGGTCTTTTCATTATGGAAAAGGTGAACAGTAAAATATGAAGGGGTAATTGCAAAGAATCACTGATACGAGTTCAGTTACCTTCAACTTGGCCTAGAAACCATAATCCACAGCTAGCCTCACTATATTATGAGAATATTCTGAATTTACACTTGATAAATTGAAAAGAGCATAATGTAATATTTCAGTTTATGAAATTTGATGTATAACTAATTTGAGTTCAAATCCAAGCTCTGCCATTTAATAGTAAAATATAAAAAAAAAAAAAAAGCCTGATTACTATTCTTCCACATCTTAATTAAATATGGTGGCTAACCCTTAGGGTCACAGTGCCTTTAACTTTTGTGTTTAAAGAGTGTGGATCAGTTGAATTTGTTTTCTTATGTGAATACATTTGAAAAAAAAAAGATTATTCTGATACTTGTTAAAATAGCATAAAAGTCCTTATTGGAGACCACTTCTGTATAGGGGAGAGACCAGGCATAATTCCACATCTAGCAAAGACAGCTGGGGGTTTACGGTCAATGAGCAGCAAGAAAAGCAGACAGAGCAGACACGGTGCAGGGGGGCATTCTTACTAAACTAACTTAGCATGACTCTTGCTAAGTTATACAGTAAAGGTAAAGGATTAGACATTTGATCAGATGTCAAGTTTGAAGCCATTCCCCCTACATTGGCAAAGCATATTTTTGTTAAACTATACTTGTCAAGCTCAGGAGTAAGCAAGGCATGTGTGGAAGCCAGAAGAGCCTCTCTTAATGAGTGCAAAGGTCAATCCACATACTGCAAACAGTGGTATATTCTGCAAATTCTGGCAGCAATGAGCTGTTGCCTCTCACTCTCTATCCAAGCTATGTACAAAGACATTCTAGACAAATGGTACTTAATGCTTAAGTACCATTTCACATCTGCTAGCCACACTTTGTCTTTCTACCAGTACTATCAATACAAGTGGCTAGCACCCTAAATGAAGAACTTCTGTATGGGCAGACACAATCAGGTAAAGGGAACAATGAGAATCGCACTTTATCATCCTGGTTGTTCTCATAATAAATATTTCATGTTATACTATAAAAACATAACAATAAAATTACAACAGGTGATGAGAACCAAAAAACTTTCAATGACTTTTCTCGATAGTTAAGTTAAAATCACCATCCTAAGAAACATTAAGGGTACAGCCATGCTTCTAGTATTTGCAAAAATAGAAAAGCAGTAAGTAACTTAATGGACATAGGTACTTTGAGTTCTCAGTAGCAGGCACTACCAGTCTTCTGGACTTTAGCCATTAAATGTTTTAAAGGAGTTTTCAAACTATGCTCTCAAAAATGTCATAGAGGTATTTCATACTCAATACATGTAGACAGTATAAAATGGTCTAAGAAAATAGGAGAGATTTGAAATCGAGTCTTTTTGGGGCTCAAGTTCATTTTCCCCAGAGTAAACTGTAATACAGATAACACCTGGAATGGTGAATGAACTATTAAACACAAACAAAGTAACATTTTAAAAAATTACAATACAAATATTTGTGGGTAATATTTATGAATTTTACTAAAATCTAAAACAGAAACCACAAAAGAGAACTAATTTTGAAATTCAGAATTTTCAAAGCTCTCTATTTCCATTCAAATATTTATTATTAATCTTATGATTACTATTGTAGATATTTTCCTTCCTCTTACATATTTAATATGGCTCATTGCCTGCATACTAAAACAAAATTACAAATTTTATTTTATTGACACTTGCTGTTTGTATATCATTAAAACGTGATTGCTAAATGTTGTATGAAGCTAATATTAAGTTTTTACAGCCTCGGAAACACACTTCTTTAAGCAAGCTAAGTACCTAAGTTTTAACCGCTCCACCACATTCGATCTCTTGGACAGTCAATGTATCTACATGCCATGCTCTAGAAAAGCAGCATGCCCAGGATATAGTTGTGCCCTAGAAGGTTTACGTTCTATCCAAGAACAGACACAAAACCCACATACGATAAAAAGTTCTGCATAAAAAAAAAAAAAAAAGTAAGGATATCTACAACAGGGGCTCCGATCCTTTTCCAGCAGGTTAGTAAATACAGGAAGCTTGGTATCGAAGCTGAGAAATGACAAAATAAATGAGAACTGTCCAGGGAAAAAAGGATATGATGATAGAAGACTGTTAACTTGACAGGACCCTTCATCAAGCACTGTAAGCCTCTGACTATGTCTGAGAGAGTTTTGTAAAGGGCATTAACAGATAGAGGAAGACCCACCATAACTGTGGGCAGCACCATTTCATGGGGCTGAGATCTTCAAATGAATAAAAAGAAAAAGCCAATACCAGCACTTATCAGATTCCGGTCCTGACTCATGAAACATGATCAGTAGGCCTCCTGCTCTTGCTGTAATGAATTTCCTACCATGAACAGATACATGTATGTCCTCAAGCCAAAATAAACCATTCTTTTCTTAAATTGGTTCTTATCAGGTATTTGGTCACAACAGGTTACTAATCAAAAGCATCATAGTTGAAGGTATAAAATTGTAGAGCCTGAAAGCCCTGTGACTGGGGGAGCCAGTCTGGAGCAAGAGTGAGGTTGAAATATATCCAAACCCTGAAAATCTCATCCTGAGAATGGCAGGAATAGGGGCTGCTTCCTCCCTGCTCTGGACCTGCACGTCCCAGAGCACCTATGCCTTATGATCTCCACCTCCAACACTCTTAAGGTAATCACATAGCCTGGTGGTCCGATTACAGAATAAATTTCCTCTCTCCCTATAAGGACATGTCCAGCTAGCTACCTCGAATTCCTCTTCGTTCAAATGCAGCATTCCCAGCACATCAGCACCCGTCAATAATGTACACTCACCTACAAAGCCCCTACCCACTCCTCAAGGTTCATATATCTCCAGAGAAGGCTATTTCTCCATACTCCCACCACAATTGAAACCCTGCTAACCTACCTACTTCATTCCTTCCAGTCCAGCCTGGTACACAACAGTGCCTGGATACCCCAAGGTGAGAAGCAGACACCAGGCTGGCACAAAATCTTGGGAAAATGATAGAACAAGATACATCCTCAGCCAGAGAAAATTGAGCTGTAAGAAAAGTCTTTATGTCATGCCAAGAACTTTAAACTTGACTTGCAGTTTGAATGTTAAGAAAAATTTTGTATTTTAAAAGATGGTCCTGCATGTAATGTGAAGAGTGAAGCAGAACAAGGCTACACCTATGAATGGGATGATGCTATGATACATGTAGAGAAAAGATCCTCTGGACTAAAGCTGTGGCCATTGTGGAGGGAGGGAGGAAAGAGGAAAGAGCAGGTCTTTAGAGGTATGAAGGCAAAAAAAAATTACACTTCTGTGATTGATGAATTGTATTTGTGTCATGGAGTGGTTGAAATACTCAAACTCCTGGGTTGTTCAACTTGAGGCTGTACTTGGTTTAGTACTCAGCATTAAGTTCAGAAAGCAGATTATCATTCTAGTGACAGATCAATACACTAATTACACTAATTCATTTCTTGCAGCACTGGTACTCAACATTGACAGCTCAAAAATTGTATATTGTACCAAATATGATGTACAATTGATAGTTCTTCCTCAAACGCAATGAAAAAGAAATTAAGAGAGACACTAAAAGAGGTAGGAATCTTAATGCCAAACAAGTCCCAGAACCTCCACACTACAGAATGGGAAACAGGAAGAGATGTATGTTTTCTATGAAGAACAGGATTGCTCCTTACTGTTCCAGAGACAGGTATTAAAGTTGTGCTACTAACATTCAAACTGTGGTCAAGACACCCACTTGGATGGAGAAGACTCTGACAACGAGATGGTTAACCATCTCATAGCTGAGCTTAAATACCAGAGCAAAATGGACATCAGTCAAATCAAGACAGGTGTGAGCATCTGCACACTGCCTGTGAGTGGGTTAAGTGTTCCCTCTCCTACAGTACCCAGGCCAATGTAGAAATTGATTCTCCCTATAAGGGAATCCATTTCTCTATCTACAGTAGCCAAGCTCCATTTGAAGAACTGCATTTGGACCTGTTCTGCGGCACTATGGCTACTGTAGGAAAGGCCTTTCAAGGTTATCAGATGAGACACGTCATATATTGACAATATTGTCTGGTGGGCATCAACTAAAATACCCACGATTCAGAAGCTTCTGTAAGATTTTTCAATGGAAAAAAGAAAAATTGAATGCGATCATTAACCCCAATGAAGCCATTGCTTATGGTGCCGTCCATCCAGACATTCTCTGAAGACATGGCTGAAAATGTTTAGGATTTGTTGCTTTTGAATGTCACTTTTTTTCCCATTGGTATTGAAAACAACAGTGGAATCATGCCATGCCTCAGCAAACACAATACCATTCAGCTCAAGCAGACACAAACCTACTTACTCTGACAACCAGCTGGGTGTGCTCATTCAGGTATATGAAGGTTAAAGAACCCTGACTAAAGATAACAACCTACTGGAAAAGTTAGAACTCACAGGCATACCACCAGCACCTTGTGGTGGGCCTCAGATTGAAGTCACTTTTGTCACTGATGTGAATAGCATCATCAATGATACTCCCATAGGCAAGAATACAGGATAGGAGAACAAGATCAAGGAGAACAAGATCACCATCACTAATGACAGGGCCTGAGTAAGCACAAAGGATATTGAGCTGAGGGCCAGGAGGCTGAGAAGTACAAAACTGAAGAGACAAAGTATTATCCACGAATCCATTTGAGGTCTCTGCATTCAACATTAAAGGAACAATTTAATCCCAACACTGGGGAAACAGAGGCAGATGGATCTATGTGAGTTCAAGGCCAGCCTGATCTACAAAGTGACTTCCAGGACAGCCAAGGATATACTGAGAATCCCTGTCTCAAGAAAGAAAGAAAGAAAGAAAGAAAGAAAGAAAGAAAGAAAGAAAGAAAGAAAGAAAGAAAGAAAGAAAGACGAAG
>JADRCD010214818.1:0-41786 GCA_019843815.1 Montemys delectorum | reverse complement strand
TTGCAAACTGGTACAACCACTCTGGAAATCAGTGTGGCGGTTCCTCCGGAAATTGGACATAGTTCTACCAGAGGACCCAGCCATACCACTCCTGGGCATATACCCACAAGATGCTCCATCATGTAATAAGGACACATGCTCCACCATGTTCACAGCAGCCTTATTTATAATAGCCAGAAACTGGAAACAACCCAGATGTCCCTCAACAGAGAAATGGATACAGAAAGTGTGGTACATCTACACAATGGAGTACTACTCAGCTATTAAAAACAATGAATTTATGAAATTCTTAGGGAAATGGATGGATCTGGAGAGTATCATCCTGAGTGAGGTAACCCAATCACAAAAGATCACACATGGTATGCACTCTCTGATAAGTGGTTATTAGCCCAGAAGTTTGCAATACAGGAAGAACGACCCACAAACCACAAGAAACTTAAGAAGAAGGAAGACCAAAAGGTGGACATTTCATTCCTTCTTAAAAGGGGAACCAAACACCCACAGAAGGAGTGGCAGAGATTAACTATGGAGCAGAGACGGAAGGAAGGACAAGTGTTTCTTTTCTATGGCCTTATTTTCTCCATTAATTTTGTTAGTCTAAGTTGCTTGGGCCCATTACTGAGATCCTGTTCCAGGTAAAAGTAAAATAAATTATTAGCAGTTCAATAACTTACTGTACATTGTATTGTCTCTGGAGGTTTTCCTACCCCACCCTTCACTACTGTTTTCATTTTTAAAAACAGAATATCATGTAGATCAAGGTAGCCAGGAACTCCCTACATGGTCCAAGGTGACCTTGGATTTCTGTCCTCCTGCCTCTACTTTCTGGGGCTTGGTTATAGTCTGGTGTCACTCACTTATCTTTATGGAGTCATTGGGGTCAAGACCAGGGCTCTGTGCATAGAAGACAGTTTACAAACTGAGCTGTGTCCTATGATGTTATCAAATTCATTTTTCTGTACAGACAGATGTGGAGGCCAGAGATGAGCATCAGATGTATCCCTTCATAATTCTTTAACTTTTGAGACAGGCTTCACATTGAAGTTTACCATTTATACTATACTGGGTGGCCATTGTCCCCAGTATGTCCTTGCCTCAGCTTGGTAGCTCTCAGGTTACAGACACAAAGCACTTGGCTGGCTTTTGACACATTTTCTGAGGATGTGAATTCGGGTCTTCATGACTGTAAAATAGGTGTTTTATGCACAGTCATCTCCTTGGAACTTGGGAGCTTTAAAAAGTATCAACAATTATTGAAAGTCTTTTTAACAGTTTAATACTTCCGAGTAAAATTCTGAAATGAATTAAGAAATGTAACTGTTTTCTTTGCATGTGAACTTTGCCATTGTGATCTCATATTATATAGCATGATGTATTTTTTTAAGTGGATCTCTCATTCTGTAATGTATACAGGTTTACATTTCATTTGTAGTCCAGGATAACCCCAAATTTATAGCAATTCCTGTGCTTTGGCCTTCCAAGTAATGAGATCAGAGGTTTGTACCTCCGTCCTGCTGCAGCCTCCTCCTAGCCATGAGCTCAATGGCAGTAAAGAGCTAGTACCCTAGTGGAATACATTGTTCGATAAGAACAACTTCCAGATCATTCTCTAGTATCTGATTAAACTAAATAGCACACTCAAATTAGGATCTGGGTCTTGGTTTCTGGTTATACATTGTCCTATAATGTTTTAAAGCTATTTTTAGGGTCATAATGCTTTTCTGTTTTTTGGGGGGAGGATATTTCAAAATTACAAGGGAACTAATGCTATAAAATTATAAGGGAATTTATAATATTACAACTTACATGAATTTTGTTGACTTTTTATTTTTATAGCTGTAAATTAAAGTATTTTATTAGAATGCATGGGAAATACTGTATATCTTCTTGGGTTGGTATTAAAGAGCAGAAAATCATGGTAAATATTCTCATGTAGGAGCTAAACCGAAAATAGCCTATTGTAAGAACCTCTAGCTTTTAGAACTCATGAGGAAATATATTATTCAAAACATACTTATACAGGGCTCTTATCCTTTATTCCTGTTTCATGGCTCACTTACCTATGGCCAACTCTATTCTGAAATAATAAACAGAACATTTCTGAAATAAACAATTTATAAATTTTACAGCATACATCACTGAACACTACCACCCTTTATCACAAGAGTTGGTTCTGTAAGCAAGCTGATATATAGTGACCCTTAAAGGGGCAAGACTGAGAGACTAGATGAAAATGCTGAGGAAAAGTGACGTGCTGAGGTCTGAACAGCATGGAAACTGCTATGGCAAGATTCATCCTGCTGCTCAGAATAACTTCCTGGGAACGGTAAGAGAGGGTCAACGGAGACTTTTTCCTAACTATAAGCACCTATGTCCATTGCCTATGCTACTCAGTCGTGCATTACTTGGTCATTGGTAAACAGTCTGAGAAATGCCCTAGAGGCATTTTTGTTGTGTCTGTACAAAGTGCTAGCTGTGTAGCCCAACATACACCTAAGCATTATAATGTAGTATATATGGTGTAACCTATTGTTTCTAGGGCAATGAACAATATAGCAGAAAGATGTTAAACTGAATACACATAAAATAACGATATAGACCAGAGGTGAGGTAACAACAAGATGTAGGAAATTACCGAAGACATAATACAGCCTCTATAGTTTCATAGAAAATTTATCTTTATGTAAGAAGGGGTCATTCTAAAATCACAGAAAAATATTACTATAGTAAATGCATAAGCTAACAATAGTGGTCTACTATTATTGCTAAGTATGTATCACACACAGCTGAATGCTCTGGACTCTTACATAACCAGAGGTACAGTAAGTATATTTGCTTACATGAAAAACACTACAAACAGATCAGTAGTATGTTGTGTTGTTATTCTATAACAGCTATGATATGACTAGATAATAGGAAGTTTTAGCTTCTATAATCTGATGAGGTCAATCATCCTGCATGTAGTTCAACACTGATGAAAGTGTCATTAGACTGCTCATGGTCACAATTATAAAGCTTCAGAGAACTGGAAGGAGATTACACAGGCATTCAAACTGAGGGGTTTTAAAACAGAACTCAGTACATTAGATAAGCAGGTTACTAAACAATATAGACATTGTATACATACATATGTATACATATATAATATATACAATAATGGAGATATTCACAGTTTTCTCTTTTATATAAAACTATTTTAATGCACCATATTTTATGGTATAAACTTCAAGAAACTTTGAAGTCTTAAAATTACTGATGTTTTCTCACCAATATAAGACTAATTGACAATAAACTAATTTGAGAAATTTCCAAACTGAGCATGAGAGCATTGGTCCATCCCAGCATACAGGAGTCTTAGGTATGGGGATCAAGAATTTGGGGCCAGCCTGGGGTATATAGCAAGATGAAGACAAAGACATGGATAGAGAAAAAATAATACATGAGTTAAAAAGAATTCATAATACAATCCAAAAGGCATTTTAAACTGAATAACTGAACTGAAATAGATCGGGTCATGATGGAGAGCAAACACTGTGCTTAAAGCTTACTTGCATATATTAGGAACAGAGAATAAAAAAAAAGTGAGTTAAGAGTATGATTTTATAGATTATAAAAAGAAATGCAAGTCAAAGTCAAAGATAGAAGACAAGAAAGAATAACTTTAAGAGTAGGAAGTAGTGAGACTGAAAATATAAAACATGGATTTGCGGCATAATATAAAACAGAAAACAAAGCTTCCACGGAAGAACAGGAGACAACAAGTACACAAAAACTTCATACTTTTCAAATACTCTCAAAATAATGAGTGGTCAACATGTCTAGGATCTATACCACCACATATCTGATAATACTTGCATCCCCAAATAAAGAATAAATAGAATAATAGCATCAAAAAATTATACAAAAATATACAGACCAAAGAGAACAAACATGTAGCAAATAAATATGTAGAAATTCATACAATATGTGCCATTATAGAGTTAAAAATTAAAATTATATGTCAGTACATACTGTTATAAGGGCCAAAATCCAAAACATGGTTGCATCAAATGTTAACAAGTTTTCTCACTGCCAATCACTGATGGGAGAAACATACTGATATATCCACAATGAAGCCATTTTAGCAGTTCCTAAGAAAGTTAAACATTTTCATACCACAGAAATCATCAATCATGTCCCCATACTCTTTTTCAGAAAGGTCAAAGGTGTATGTCAACACTCTAGACTGCATGCTGTGTTTATCACAGCTTTATTAATAATTAGTTAACTTAGAAGCAATCAAGATGTTCTCCAATAAGTGAGATGATATACATACAATATATATCTGGGATATACATACAATGTGAGTTTTTTACAGAAGGAAAAGGTAAAAAGAAATAACAGTTATACCATGAATAGATAGAGACACCCCAAAAGGCATGTTATTAAGGAAAAGAAGTCGTGCTGAAAAGGCCACACTGTATGATTTTTAACCATATGGCATTCTAGAAAAGATGGAACAATTGCTATGTTGAAAAGATCAGTGGCTTCCTGGGATTGGAATGTAGAGGATAGATAAATATGGGAAACAGGAGATGTTTCAGTTTCTGCTACATTTCATATTATAATGAATACACGGCATTAAAACTTGTCAAAATGCAAAGAACTGTAAAAAACGGCACAAATCCTAATACACCCTTCAGGCTTTACTTAATAACAACGTATTAATATTGGTTCATCAGCTGTAACAAATATATCACACCAAAGCAAGAAGTTAACTCAAAAGTAAATTAGGAGTCCAGGTAGAGTATATGTCCAAAACTCGACTTTCTGCCTGTTTCATATTTTCACTGTCTACCTAAAATGGTTTTGTTAAAAGTGTATATAAATTATTTTAAAGGTATATCGGTGATTTTTAAATAATATAGTAGAAAAATAAGTAAAAAGATAAACTTTTAACGGAGAATTGTTGTAATTTTGTCAATATTGACCTTATTAAAATGAAATAACCAGTATTAGAACTGAAAAATTAAAAAAAAGCTATCACTAATGGTACAGATATTAAAACACAAGAATGCTACGAAAATTAATGTCGGTGAATTTAACACTAGATAAGATAGTCAAAATTCTGAAAAAATACTTTATCAAAAGTTGCAGAAAATCCAAAAAGCCCCATGTGTATTAATAAAATTGAACTAGAAAGTTCTCATAAAAAGATCTTTCGGCCCAGCTGATTGGAGCAGTGAATTCTTCAATTTAACAAATAATACTAGTGTTTTATACTTTTCCTTACATTTACTTTAATATCCCAAATTAATAATAAGATTTACTATAGTAAGTTAATAAAGAGAAAGATTATAGGATTATCACAGTGTATTCAGGAAAATTGATATAAAATCAACACTTGTTCTGGATGAAAATCCTTGGCAAATCAGGAATATATGGGGACTTCTTTTCAATATTATAAAACATCTATAGAAACTCATAGCAGACATCACATTTAAGGAATATATAGTGTTCTCCCGAGCGATCTAGATAGGTAAAAATGACTTTCATTCTGACTTTTATTTATCACAGCATTGCAAGTGCTAGATGCCACAACAAGACAAAGGTAATAGTAAAGTCAGTAAGAACGTTTAGGTGTGGCTCCTGGAAGACTATCACTATCCGTGCACATAAACAGCATTAAATGGGCTCAATAGTGGAGAATTCTGGAAAATTTAGGATGTTACAGGGTAAATATGACCAAAATTCAATAAGAACTTATTTTTTTTTTAAAAAAAATAATTTAGTATCTAGTAGAAAGTTGAAGCTTTATATTTAAAGGAAAATTGTGATAAATTATAACTGGATTATGAATTAAACTTTTTTATAAAAAATAGTGAAAGGATTGAAAAGAAGGAAAATATTAATTTTCATAAATCAACATGGTTGAACTTGGAGAAAAAATAAAAGAAGCTTGAGTCTGTAGGAGGAAAAGTGAAATTAATGTTGCAAGAAAAGTTCAGCATATAAGAAACTATAATACAGAGTTACTGAGAGACAGAAATGCTGTGGGCCAGCCTCAGTCCTTGTTACAGGTGTGCGTCTATATAATTGTGACTAGTCCAATTTTGTGTATGCTTTATGTCATAGACCTTTGGCATTCCTTATTGGACACAGAATTTTGATTTTACAACATGAAGCTGTTCTAGAAACCACGTAACAGTGGAGCTGTACCTCATCCTATTGAGCTGTGCGCTTGAAATTCAACTTTATGTGTTTGTTTTCACAATTAAGTTAAAATTATAAAGGTTTATTTTGGGGTAGACAAGTAACATAAAGAAACAAACACCAGAAACAGGTCAGATCTTAATAACATGAAGAAAAAACTCACAATGAGAAAGGAATAGAGAGCCCACTTTCTCCTCTCCCAGCTGAGCAATACTGATGGCTTCAATGCAATGATGGAAATCATAATTCCTTCGCGGTGAGGTTGTATCCATTATAAGATATGGCACTGATGTAATTACAGTGCCTCTGTGGGAACAACCTATTCTGTGTCCTCACTTTTTTACATCTCTAATATGAAGTATGTATCTTAATTCCTTTTCCTATTGCTGTGATAAGACATGATGACCAATACCACTTAAAAATAAAATAAATAAAATAAAAACACTTAAATAAAAGTGTTTATTTGGGGCTTACAGTTTCAGAGGTTTAGAAACCACTTTCATTGGAGGAGCCTGAGAAAAAGTAGGCAGGCACAGGCTGGAGTAAGTAGCCGATGGGAACACATCTTGAGAACAACCATGAGGCAAAGAGAGAGAATTAGGAATGGTGTTGGCTTTTGAAACCTCAAAGCCTACCACAAGTAACACACCTCCTCCAAAAAGTCCATACATCCTAACCTTCCCAATCAATTGCACCAACATGGGACCAAGTATTTGACGATATGAGCCTATGGGGGAGGGGGGGGCATTCTCATCCAAACCACCACAGCACATGTGCCTTGGAGTTGAGAAAAGTACAGGATGCCTCAAAGTCAAGCAACTTGGTCTGCTTTGTATGCCCTTCATATGTAAAACAGACTCAAGATAAAGCTAGCATCTATTTTTTTTTTCCAATAAAAATCTCAAAATACAACCCAAAGTATTTTGTCTTGGGGGGGGGGGGGTCCAGTGTCTCATTTTGGTACTGATTAACATATATGTTGATTTACTTTCCTTTTTTTTTGTTGTGAGTATATGAGTGTGGTAGTTTTATATGTATGTGCCTACACATGTGTGTATGTATGTGTGAGTGTGCACATTTGTAAACACATCATGTCGGTCTCCAGATCAATGTCCGAGATCTTCCTTGATCACTTTTCCATCTTATTCTTTCTGAGGCAGGGTGCTATAGTCAAATCCAGATTCATTTAAGCGTCCACTAACCACCTTGCTCGAAGACTCCTATCTTCTTGTTAAAGGTCAGAATTACAGTTGACAGCCACCTCTACCCAGCATTATGTAGGGGAGTCCTAGGTCTGTGCCTCATGCTTGTATACCAAGTGCTTTAACTGCTGAGCCATCTCACATTACTGAATAGTAAGTAGTGCTTAAGTTGGCCAAATCTTAGAGACATGAGAATTTTAAGGAGACTGTGAGTGCCTGCGTAAGTCAGGATGCTGCAAGATGTTTGTATTCTTTATGCAGATTTAACTTCTTAAGCGCCTACCTTGGAAAGTCAATGTTGGCTGGCTTTGAGAACCAAAATGCCATGTGACCTATGTCCTTGTGCGGAGCGCAGTTTTCATAACTGTACTTAGCTATACAGCCTGAGATGCTTTTGCTTTAGCGATGCAACACAGGTGTCACCCTTGCCAGCATTTATGGTAAATGTCTGGGCATCAGATTCTTTCATGGAAATCTCAGTGTGAAATAACACACCTAGATCACTGGTAAAAAAAATTTTAAAAAAGCTTGGGAATTGATTGAGCGCTTGTGGCATTGAAATACCTATCTCCCTTCCTCAGATGAGCAATATCATGTGTGCAAAGAAGTTTACAAGTATTCTCATGGGGTTATGATGGGGTACTTCAGTTAATTTGCCTTCAACGAACTACCTATCTATTTGAGGAGTGCATCTAGACATAGGGGAGTGTTCCTTGGACCTTAGGTTGTCTATGCCTACTACTGCATCGTGTATTTTCACTTTTCCGTGTGAGTAATTATAACTTTCTGATTTGTATGAATGTATACATTTCTATGTCTCCACACAGAATAACACTTTTGTTTGTAACTGTGATCTAAAATATGCATCTTCAAAATATGATCAACGAGAAGAGCTCTAATTTTTCATATATATATATATGTATATGTATATATATATGCACATAAACCACACACAGGCTTTTGTGTCTGAGCTGTAATGATTCTGAATTATTTCTGATTAACAAAGAAAATGGTCAGCTACTTCAGTGTCTGTGATTACATCACAGTACAATGGAGAAAAGTCACTAATGGGTGCCTCTGAGGTCAGGACAGAAACTGTAGCTTTCTAATTTGTTTATTAATGAGCCCAGGACAGGACTGTGTTTGTAGAATGCCAAGCGGCGTTAAAAGAATAGCATTTGGTTAAAACCTTAAGCAGCAGACTGACAATACCATCCTAATGTATAGCTTTGGAAATAAATAACCTTCTTGAAAATGCCTAGGATACGTTTGGAGAGGAACTTAATCAGAGAAACTGCCAGTCTGTCATCAAAGGCAAGAGGAAAATGGAATATTCAAGATGCTGAAAAGAATTACTGCAAATGTATGTGCACTTTTGGTCACTGCTTTTTGATGAAGAAAATATTGTGCATAATAACTCAAGAATGTATTTAACATAAATTATATTTGCATGAATTATGTTTATTCATATGGTCAGATACATAATGGCTTGCTTGATAAATGGATGATTAGTCTTATAATCAGCCCAAGAGGGACTTGCTGCAAAAAATTCTCTCTTGGGGGTATCTGACTTTCTTGATATTTTTCATGTGCTTTTACATACTGAAATGGTACCAGATATAGGTAACCAAAATAGTGTCAACCCAGCTTCCTGTTTTCACTTTGGAATTTGCTTTCCTAGGTTGGAATACCTGGGGAAATTTAATAAGGGCTTACTACCAACTGCAAAGCTTCTAGAAGCAAAGCAAAGTGATCAGTAGCAAACTACTTTGAAAAAGGGGGACTACTCATAAAAGCACATATTCAGGGGAACCATGACTTTACACTTTGATAATATGAAGAAAGTGGGATGGTTCTGGTGAGCATACTAGGTGGCTGACTTTTTCACTGTGCCTGGATAACAAGACCACTGCCTGCATCTGACACCCAGCAGAACATGCTCAGTTGTGGAATGAGCCTTTAATATTAAGAGGAAATACTTCCCACCAGTTAAGCACCCTTTGTCTGAGAAAAGTAGCTATAATTTCTACTTCATGCCCTGTCTAGGTATTATTCTCATTCCTCATGGCTCTTTCTTTAAATTGACTTCAGCTGTAACATGTGAATCAAAATCACCCTGAATGTCCTTCACTCTAAACACTCTGATTGCTTATGGTTGTTTATCTGCTGGGCTATTCTGTGCCTTTCACTTCACATCATATGGTTATTCTTGTTGATCCTTAGACCATTTTTGGTTTTCTGTAAGATAACTTTTTGGGGATCAACACTACTGACAGTTAATTTTACTGTGATGCTAAACAAAGTGCTTACTCCTAATTTGATATTCAAATAGTGGTGAATAAAAGAAGTCTCTATAGAACAATGTACCTCCATTGCTAACAACACAAGTATCTCTACTGTTACCCTGTGTGAATTTGTGTGTATATTTACATTGTGCTTGTTAATATTAGGAACACTTTCCAGAAAACAAATCACACTTGGAAAAAACCCCCAAGAATAAGAGTGCATATTTGAATTCTATATTATACAATATTAAATGCTTTCAAGTGAAATGTTCTAATGCCAATATTGTTTCAGGGGAGCCTGGATCTGTGGTCAAGAGTGAGTGTCTAATGTTGTTGGGTGCCTGATAAAATAATGAAAATGATTTGGAATTCTAAAAAGCAGAAAAAATTAATATACGTATGTGGTAGTTAATTATAACGTACGAAGTTAATATAGTAAAACCCGTACGCAAAGAGGATAATAATCGACATAGAGAAATTAGAACAACATAATTTTCACATTTCTCTCAGTGATTAAGCAGGAATGGTCAATTTGATCAGGCATTATGTAATTAGCTTTATGAATTAGAGTGGTATCTTTTCCTTAATAGTATATTTGATAATTAAGTCTATTATGTTATAAATAATACGCACACTCCTTTTGTGACGATGACGCATCTCAAAGCTTGTAGAACTGTTTTTATTACAAGCTGGACAACTTATTCGCCCGTCTACATGTTTATTTTCTGTTTTCATGCCGATAGTTTAAAACTCTGGGAAACGATCTTCACGTGACAAATATCGACAATAAACACAGTTCCACATACTGAAGATTTCATTCTACCTATTGACATTTAAAGATTCAGGGGAACCTCGAGTTAGAATGTTATTTTAGGAGTTGTTCCCAAATAAGAGGTGTGTAGTCTTAAAATATAGCCTTGTCCTAAATGCTCGCCGCCCTCCGGGGTCTGGAGCCCAAGTTTTCCTTTGCACTTCTGATTGTGTTCGAAACACTCCCATGACTAGAGCTGTCTCTGACTCGCTGTTTCCTCTTTTTGAAAAGCTTCTTCTCATTTAACATACCATACTCATTTTCTGTCCACTTACACCTCGTAACCGTGGAAAGGGTGACTGAAGGATCACTAGCACAGATTGTGTCTTTCTTCTCTCGAGGGTGAACTCACTCAGTCTTCTGTTTACTAAGCTTGGCTAAAACAAAGCACCAGTCGGGCAGCTGTGAAAATGTATGCCGCCACTAACTGTGATTGACAGCCTAATTAAATTGGGTTGGGGGTAAGTGTTGGGTGGGTAGCCCAATGTAGAGAGAAGATTTGCCTAAACTGAAACTGTCATTAACCCCAGGACACTACAAATTTGATAAGTTGACGAGGATTCTCTTATTTCCCTTAGAGTTTATGTATTTCATTACATAAAAGAATTATGTAAAGGTTATTTAACAAACATAATCCAACATATTATTAAGAAATAAGCAATAATATATACAGATAAAACAAGCTGCGTTTTGACAAGTAATAAGAACCTAACTATATTGTTATTTCTATGTTAAATTCACACCTCTGAACACATACTTTTCTATAATATAACTATTTTATAGGTTCTTATAACCTCACTGAAGAATACCGTGTCTGTAATAGACCTAACATTTCCTTGAAAATAAAGACTTAGTATTTTCAAGAAAAGATCTGCTGTTGTTTTGTGATTCAGTGAAATGCTTTATACAGTATTCCTATTGTTTTAATAAACATGCATGCATGCACACATGCATTCATGCATATATAACCTCACGCACATGGACCTTTTTTACTGGGCATACTAAAACTATATGGTGGGATAGGATGTTTTCTTTCTAGTCTGCTAATGTGAAATTCCAACGTTTTCCAAACAAAAGTTTTCTGAAGATACTCCAAAATCTGACATTGTTTAAGATAAAGGTACCTAGCATGCTCTCAAATGATTGCTTTCACTCATCCCTCTTTCTCCTCTTTTCTCTTCCCTTTATCTAAGAAAGGGTCTAGTCCAGACCTGGTTTGAACTCCCAAGTCTCCTGCCTCAGCCTCCTGAATGCTCAAATTCCAGACTTGTCTCAGCAAACCCAGGAAGAAAAAGACTTATACCAACTACACCTAAAACCAAAGGAAAGCATTTACTAAACCCTATTTAAGAGTCCATACACTGGGCCTCACAGAATGTAATGGTATGGTGTTGAAAAAACTCACTAAAATAGGTATTTGTAACCACATGAACAAAAGAAAGACAATGAAAACTAAGTGGAGTTCAGATGACCCTCAGCTGTTTTGTTATTCAGTCCACAGACATGAACTTAGTGCCTCAATTTGTTGTAACGAAAAATGAGAACTAACTCATTATTTGAAAAAAAAAAAAAAAACCACTTGAGGCAAATGGACATTCATTGAACTATCAAGCTGGTGTCAAAAATGCCAAATCTTAACATAATAGAGTGTGGTATTACTTTCATCTTCTTAGATATGCTTCCTGTAATTGTATTATTGTAATACCCATTGTTCTAAAACAATATATCCTTAAATGTAGAATTCTTGATAGTCTAAAGGGACAGGTTAAAAGTAGTTACAGACTATTACATTACTTGAAAGTAAATGTAGAGAAGAAAGGCTAATCAAGAAGGAGGGCAATATTTACAGATTTGGATTAAAATAGATCAGTAAAGAAAATAGAATGTGATGGGTTCAATAGATTTGGGCACTGATGGTACCCCTAGAGAGACAAGGGGGATGTGAATGATGAGCAGCCATTTGTATCTGCTTAAGAGCAGCCTTCGTAAATAAAATCTCTTCTATTTAGGGGAAGTTTTATTTCTTACAGCCTGCATTTCATTTAACGTATATTTAAGGCACATAAGAGGTGACCTTAGTGACCTAGGTAAGTTGCCTCAAATTGACTCAAATTGCCTCAATATCATGAATTAAAAATATACTAAAATCTGCAGTACATATGAATAATATTTATTTTTGTTTCACTCCAAGGCAACATAGATTCTCAATCAAGAATTCCATGAAAAAATAGAATTAAGATTTAACTTAACCATACCCAAATGTAAAAGATATGAATTATCAAAACATTGAGATCTTGGCAAGGGTTATTGGGAAATGCTAAGTGAAGCCAGGGTATTAGGGGTGGGGGAACATCCTCATAGAAGCAGGGGGAGGGGGGATGGGGTAGGGAGTTTGGGGGGACCAGAAAGGGGATAACATTTGAAATGTAAAGAAAGAAAATATTCAATAAAAAAGGCATTTGTTACTAAAAAAAAAGAAAGAAAGAAAAAGAAAAAGAAAAAGAAAAAAAAAGAAAAGATGGATGAGTGTCCTATCAGAATCCAATTGCAGAATAGTTTTATATATGCTTGCATATGTATTTAGGAATTTTCATAATAGCATCTCAGCTATCTCTGTCTTTTTCAACCTATCCACAAAACAACAACTAGACACAGCTTTCTATACTGAATTTCCCGTTATAACATTAAATATAAGTACACCAAGCTACTGGCCACATCAGCCACATTTCAGTTGCTCGATAGCTACATGAGGGTCATGACCCTCCTTGAGGACGGTGTTGAGATATGTTATACTATCACTGTAGCATAGCCTCTGAACAGGAAAAAAGAACGTGGATGGGAGAAAATACTTGGCAAAATATCGTATATAACTGAGCGGAATAACTCTACAGAACGTCTGGGCCCTTGCTCAATGTGCTATGTAAGATGGAGCTCAGAAGTGTGAAGTATCTTCCTTGCGACTGCATACATGGTTATGCCGAATGTACAAGCAGGGTCAAAACACAGTCTGAGGGAATGCTCTTTAGAAACTGCTCTTATATAGCATCCACTCAAAATATAACTGCATATTATTCACCACACAGCTGCTCGGCACAACTATTAGTCGTATACTTTCTTCTTATTTTCAATATTACTAAAGGTCATAGCACTCTCTCTAACTTAATCTTACTTAACGATATTTGGATATAAATGACCTCTAAATATATCTGGTATTTATTTTTAGACAAATGCCCATGAGCTACCTCGTTTAATCAATACACAATAATGGGGAAACTGCAAAAACTTGGCAACCTAATAATTTACAAACTTACTTAAGATAGAAAGTTTGGGTACATGTGTTATGGCAGTCCAGGCGATGATTACCAGATACCTGGCTTCTATACCGAAAGCATTCTTCTCTGCTCAGGAGAATTTTGCTTCCTTTATTTTAGTCTGGAAAATAGTAGGTATAAATTAGCACTTTCATAGATCATTAATACAGCCAGAAAGAAGATGATTACTGGAGTACTTTGAGGACAAAGGCATTTTGAGAAAAGGTTTTGTATTAATACTAAAATGACTTGGAAGAACAAGAATGAACCTAGAGGAATTCTCTATTATTTTGTCACTACGGTTTATAAATCTTTGAGTTCCTTAAATGCATAATGTATAATCATACTATCATTTGTGAAAACATAATAATAATTACCCCTTAGTTATTATCCCAAATGAACATGTCCTTCACAATCAAGAAGAAACATGCGTGCCCACCCTCTATCTACTTCTCTATAGATATTTACTGTCTATTTTTCTCCTCTGCCAAACAGAAACAACAGCCTTTTCCACATTCTACACAATGTCTACATTTTATTGCCAAAAGAGAGTTCTGCTCTATAGAATATGACATATTCTATTGTCTATGGATTTCAGTATGAGAAGGGCCCTCAGAAGCCATAAATGGCTAAAATGTTTCTCTGCATATGTGTTCACATACAAAATGCTGTAATAGGGCCCATTTCATTTACAATTTACGTACTCTAGGAAGAGCCTTGCAGAGTGATCACTGGGCCCCAGTACACAGCCTACAGGCAGCCCAAGTAAAATCTGTATGCATATAATTCCATGAAGACCTCTGTGGTTTTTGCTCCATAGTTTTAAGATTCAGGTTCAAGGAGCTGTAAGTTACAGGGTTTGCTGAAGTGCCTGCTAAAATGACAAAACCCTTCTTTCTAATATTTGGCCAAGATCATGGCTTGACACTTCTGATAGACTAGATGGCAGGACGAATTTCGTTGAGTTGCTGTTTTACTACTAGGGACGGCAAAGAGGCACTTGCATTGTTATTAATAGGAATCAAAACTTCCTGAAGTAAATGAATTCAACAAGAAAAATTCATGCTCTAAATGGAATGTTTGTTTTGATTTGCTTTCTAAGATGTCTCAGGTTGATCTTGGACTTGAGCTCCCATGGGCTGAGGTTACAGTGCATCCAGCTCTAAGTGAGATCTTGTCCTTCTGGAAGTCCCTGTATACTCAAGTAGAATAGGGTGTTCAAGTACAATAGGGAGTTGGAGCCTTGTTAAACTGTATGTTGTGACATGAATATGTACATAGTCCATAAATATTTATTGCTTATGTTATCATCTTATTTCAAAATTACTTATTAAGTTTTGGTGTAGCATGATAAAATGATCATCTAAATCAACTGCCTTTGCTTGTAAAGCAATAAAACTATACCAGTACAGGAGAAAATGAAACAAAATAATCTAAAGGTACCAGAAGTGAAGCAGGTTTGAGAAACTGGGTCGTAAATGAGCACTGAAGAGGGAAGACGAACAAATCACAGCCTGAATTATGACTTCTCAGGGAATATGTGGGGCAAGGGTGGGGCATGAGACCTCACTGAGTAGAATTAACCCTGCCATTGAGAGACCCTGTCTCCATGATTTCTCTGTGAAATAGTGTGCTTTTTCACAGCCCTCGATTTTACCCCAAGATCAAGTCTGAGAACTGGCTTATTGGTCTAAGAAACCCACCCTGAGAAAGCACTCGATACAGATGAAGCCATGCTTGTGGTAAGCAGCACACAGCAGTTACTACTGGCAGAACTACAGATTTCCATGAGAAGTCAGTCAACCTCCACCATGGAGTGCCACTGTCTGGTAATGGTAATGATGCTTTATTCTCTGTTATGACTTGATGACCTAGGATGAAACCTGCCGATCAACACATTATCCTTTAAAGGAGAAGTGACAATGGAAAGAAAACTATTCAATTTGGCAGATTATTAACTCTACCCTTAAGTCCTTTTAATTAGCCTTGTCCTCCTTTATATATCAAATCCTTAACTAGAACGCGGGGTAGATGAACAACAGACAGCATTTAAAACATGAATAGAGGACATAGAAGCAAGTTACAAAGGGAGCAGAAGAATAATATGATTTGTATCTTAAGAAGTTTTTATTGGCTTTACAAAAGAAAATAGATCCCTTTCTGTTGTTGCTGTTAAATAGTTATTCTCATAACAGAGTCAATATTTTGGAAGAATAGAATTTTTAAGTCTATTATTTTAGTAATAAAGTGGTTACTTGGGTTAATGGGGAAAAAAAACAGAAGTAACAAAATTGGGTGATGATGAGAAATGTCAAATTCTTAACTTTTGCTGACAGTCATATTTTATTCACAGTTGATAAGTCAAGAACCAGAAGCAATACATTCCCTATTAGAAGCAGATAGAAATTAAATGTAAGTTGAGATTGGGGATTATTCACTACTTTAATTCATTAATTTTCATTTTTAACTGCAAGTTTTTATTTATTTGGGAATTACTTTGTTGAAACATGGCAATTAGTAAATTATCACAATTAACTGAAGAAACTTTAAAAATGTTATATGGAGCTATAGTTTAGTATGTAAATATTCTACAAAGGAGCATATATTAGAGACTCCTCATGTTTGGCCCTGAGGAGGAGGTAGTTCAAAGGTTGGACTTAGTGGGAGGGAGTAAAATCACTGAGGGGGTACCTCGATGGAGACACTGAGACTCAGCCTGCCTCTCTCCTCCCCTCCCCCATAGGTATTTCTCCTCTCCCTCTTTTTGTTCTTATTATTTCCAGTGTGCACTATTTTTTTTTTACCATGCCATCATATTTCCTTTTTATCTCTCTTCCTTCATGCTTCCCATGTGGCAATGGGACAGCTCTCTATGCCAAATGCTCCCATGACATACTATCATGGGGCCCAAATACCAGAGAAGGCTAAATAACTGCCAACTGAAATCACTATACGTAGGCGCAAACATAAACTTTCCAACTTTATGAGTTCAAGTTATTTTTCATATTGATGGAAAACTGGTTAACAACTCAACAAAAATAAATAATCCATTCTTTAGCATGTTTTCATTGTTACAATGTTGTGTAGTTTGTATTAAGTTCCCAGTTTTCTTGAGAACATCCAGGGTCCTTCCGGGAGCCTGGTGATTTGGTCCCTTGGCTTGACCTTATTCCTCTTTGTCTCAGCTAATAGTTCCCTTCTTCCTTGATCACAATATTAAAACAAAAGTTTCCACTCTGCTGTGTGGCTCTTTCATTAAGCTCATTTTCCTCTTGAACTCACCCCACTGACATGCTTTTTTTTCAACACATATTCTCATCTAAGCTCCTTGAAAGGAGAGAACTTCTTGATATTATTTGTCACTGTAAGTTCTCTCACACATAGTAGGTATTCAACAAATATTTGTGGAATTAATTAATCAAGTATACTTTAACATCCCTTAGGATTATTCCCATTTATACATATTTTTCTTTCTTGATTTCCTACTATATACAAAAAAAGTAAGCTTTGGCTCTTAGAGATTTGAGGTGTTGCAATGATTTAAAACTAATTTCTTTCTTGACTTATGACCATGGGCTTGGGCTCTGTATCTAGAATGCTTCAGTGAATAGCAAAACAAACAAACAAACAAAACCCTACTTTTTTTCTGGCACTGTTATAAACATCATGGCAGTGACTGCTCTCATTCACTCAAGTGAGATACTATTCTTGACTTAGAGGTAAAGAATTTAAGACTTTGTAATTTACTTCGTTGTTAAAGAGTTTCTACTAAGAGAAAGACAAAAGGTCTTGTGTAACAGGTATGATCGGAAATCATTCCTGTTGGTGAAACTGCATGTTGGCCATTCTATAGTAAACGTTTCATATTTTTCTAGATAGGAGTCTAGAGCAATGACTAACCACTTGAGTATTGTTAAAATGAAGGTATTTCCCTCAGGTCCCAAGAACATAAAAAAATAAGGAAAACATAAACTGTACTCCTTTAGACAGCAGAGAGTATTTTATATTTAATTTACTACTTTCAAGATACCTAAAAAAGTACACATTAGTTTTCCAAATGTCTTCTAGGGGTGTTTCATAAAGCGCAATCCCTTATCATTCCAAAACATTTGATATATAATTATCAAACTGTACGCATATATGATCTCAGTCCTTCAAACTTTCATTCAAGAATGGAGCTCAGATAGAAGAATGAAAAAAAAAATGGAAAAACAAAAATTATCCTAAATTACTTAAACCATCCTAAATTATTTAAATCTTAAGGGCACTCACCTTTAAGATGGGACCATCAGAGCCATTCCTAAGATTACAGAAAAGATGCATTCAACAGTCTCATACCAAGCTGGCAGTCGATTTGGACTCTCAGATGCTATCACATACCAAATGAGAGAACAGCCTCTTCTTTATACAAACTTAGGATTAGCCTCTATTTTTTTCTATACATGCTTCCCTTGAAAGTGTTTTGTTTACACAGGTTTGAGTAGTATAACTTAATTGGTCACGATTTTTAACTTTAACAATTACTGCTTTGTTGTGTATGTGTGTCTTATTTATTTCAAAAGTTGAAGATTGAACTTAGTAAACATGACTAAATATGTAATATTTCAAAAGCAGTTAAAGGAATAAGTACCAGAAAAATTCAGCTTGAAGCAGAAGCAGTATGTATTAATATATATTGCCAATATCAGAAAGTAGTACTTTGTTACTAACATCTTTCTTACTAATATGAAGTTCTTTTATAGTTATATTTTAATAGCAACAATTGCATTTTGGTTCAAGAGAAAAAATTTACAGTAAACAAAATATTGTTAAAATAAAAATATAAAATTAAAGCGTCATCTTCAAGTTCCAGGGAACATTGCAGAAGATACAGAATAAATACTTTTAAGGACCAAACGATAAAGGGAAAGTCTTAAAATGTCATCTTTGGGGCAAGATCTAACCATTGCAATATGTACGCACAGTTGTGTGGATACCTGCACTGGGCCTGCAAAAGAATGGGCCTGTCAACAGCCAAGTGAATGGATGGGCTGCAGGCTCCCTGACTGTCACTCTTGAACCTTTTGCTACTGGTAAATTTAGGGTGAGTGGGAATCATTGCCTTCAGTTGCAAATCTATTGAGAAACCTACCAGGTTCCAATGAATAGTCTCAATCCCATGAGGCCCTGGTTGTACAAAGTGGGTCATAAAACAAAATGAAAAGGCATGAACTCTATGGGTGCTAGGGAGGAGCAGGGGTGAGAGCCTCAGGAGGGAGGACTTGATAGGGATGGGAGAGAGATGAGACAGGTTCTTATTTGCTGTTCTATTGCTGAAAAGAGACAGCATGGCCAAGACAACTCTTAAGGAAGAAACTATTTCATTGAGGCCTTGCTTACTATTTTAGAGGCTTAGTACATTGTCATTATTGCAGTGAGCATGGTGACATGCAGGCAGGCATGACACTGGAGAAGGAGCTGGGAACTACATTCCCTTACTGCAAGCAGAAAGTGAAAGACTTGGCCTGGCATGGGCTTTTGAAACCTCAAAACCCTCCTCTAGTAACATACTTCCTCCAACAAGGCCACACCTCCTAACTTTTTTAATCCTGTCAAAGAGTGTCACTCCTTGGTGACTAAGCTTTCAAATATATGAGCCTATGCTCTATCATACTCAAACCAGCACAGAGGAGACAAGAGGAGAGTGTAATCAGAATGCACTAAATAAATATATGGAATTGTCAAAGAACATGCTCAATTAATTAAAACAAGAGTCAAACATAAACTTAAGAATTAATAAGAAATCAAAGATATGAGCTACGGTTTGAGAGCTTGAGAGAAAGTGTATGCAAAGACATGTGTAAATCAAATGCTGGGACATATCAATTTTCTGATTCCAGAAACAGAAACTAGTCCTATTCACACAGAATCTGGAAACACTTTATCTGGTTTAAAATGAATAATGTTTAAAAGTTAAATAAAATTAAGGAAGTGGCTAAGCAGCCATACCATGACGAGTCAATAATAAGTGCCTTATAAGATGCAAATAGTGTTAAAATATATGTGCATATTTAATGCACAGGCCACAGTCATCAAGCATTCCATAAAGTTTCATTTAATCTAACAAATGATAATAAGGTATTTATAAATGGAATTTTAATAGAAGAGTAAACACCACTAAAAATACCTACAATAACTCACATTAGAGTAAATCTCTTTATCCTTCTTATATCCCACAAATAATCCTTTTACTACTGAAATTCTTATGGTACATACCAGAGACGAAATGATAGAGAACCATTTTTAACTTCATAATGTTAAGTGAGGCTTCTTGCAGAGCATATAATTACTTGTTCCTGAGACTTTTGCTTATTGTGATAAACATTATGGCAAGCTATAAGATTCCTAGATATTTTTCTAATGTGTTCCAGTATTTGCACACTCTCATTAAGCAAATCAATGTGTATGTGTATATATATATATATATATATATATATATATATATATATATATTCAAATACATTTTAGCACATATGCAGTTTAAGTGTATTCATAATATTATGGAGAGCACAAATTGACTATAGATCTTGCTAAAATGCAACTTATAATTAATCAGATCAATGGAGGAGGAGAGCCACAAATCTACACTTCTAACAATTCCCAGGTTTAGGATAGATTCATGAGCAGACTTTATAAAAATGTCTCTGGGATAAACTTTTCCTGATTTGACTAATCCTGAATCAAGGAATCTGAGGCAATATAGACTTTATGATCTACTCATTAAATAATAAACTAAATCTTGATATAAGACCTAGAAACATATAGCCTTGATAGCTATGAGGTTTGAAAAGACATATGGAAGGACAAAGTTAATTAGACTCTATTGTCTTTAAATGCATCATTGTTCTGAAAAAAACAAAACAAAACAACAGTCAGTATATACTTGAGAATTGTTTTGGTCCATAAGAGAGAAATCTACCATTAACATTTTCACAAAACAACCTTTTTATGAGTGACTATTATTTACTATTATATTTTCCCTTAAAAATGTACTTCCCTCCTAAATGAGATTGTTAGATTAAACATTATAACAGAGAACAGAAAAGAAAATTTTCACACAAGATGAATAAAAGAGTCCTACTAAGAATATTTACTAATTGCTGGGCACTGATCTAGAAAACTCAATATCCATTTCTCAATACGTATCCTTGGAAAATGAGACATTAAGCTCTAAGTAATCTAAATACAGCAAAACAAACAGGAGAAGGCAGGGAGGTTTCTCTGCCTTGCAAGTGAGACTATCAGCCAAAAGGCAATAAATAGAAGCTTGATGAATTATACCACTGCATACAGAGTGCAGATGGCCAGGACACAGAAGTTGGAAAAAGTGTAGACCTATTTTAGGGCAAGGTTAGGATTCAACTATTTTTGCAAGTGGGTTAAAAATAGTAACTAACAAGACACATGGCAGGAGCAGGTGATTTTAGACAAATAGCAAAGACTCAGTAATACTACACAAGCGCTTCGACTTGCAAGGAAAGAGCGTGTTCAAAAGAGTAAAATGTTGCTTTAAGAACGATGATGAAATATAAACTGATAGAGAAAACATAGGCAGCATGGACAAGAGTGTATTGTTTTAAACAACCAAATTATTGGAGTTACAAATTGGAGCATTGCCTAGCAGTTGTCACATCCTTTCTGTGTTCTGATTGTAGAGGGTTGGGCTAAAAACCCCATGGTCCACAGAAGATGGAAAACACAAACTAAGTAAGAGTACAAATGCACAAACGTTTGTTCAGAGATTTTTTTTTCAGAGACAGATTTAAAAATAAAACAAATTAATTTGCTGTACTTTTGGTAACATTAAGGAATGGAACTCAGGTCCTCTTCTAAGCTCAGATATTTGTCCTGAGAGGTGAGAAGGAATCAAAACAAAGCAGGGAGCACCACAGGTCATAGGATGTTAATGAAATACTTTGCGTATGGACACCTGAGTTTTATCTTGGCTTAGTCATTTACTGACCTATGACAACTGACAGATAAACTCACTATGCAGGTCTGCTGTCTTCTTAATAGAAAAATTGGATTTTAATGGGTACAGATGCCTGTCTGCCACAGTCTTCTCAGCTGGAACTGATGCCAAGCAAAGGCAGTGTTCTTAGCCTCTTGAGCGCCTTTGACCAAAACCTTAGTGACTTAGTTTGGAGGGCCTTGGCACATCCTGCGATGATTGAGGAAAAGGATTCGAGCTAAGAGGTTAAAATGAATTACTTTAAGGGAAGAAGATCAAGTAACTATTTGTTCACGAGAGATATAACTTCCAAGCACTAGTCACCAATTCTTGCACCTATAATACTTTAGGTCCACTTTATAAGGAATTATCAGCAATGAGCAGGGCACAAGTACTCTGAGAAGAACAATGCATTATGATCAGCCATCAGTTTAACAGTAAAGATATTCTTCATTTGTTGGGGAAGAAAGATGACTGCAGACTTACTAAGCAGAAGACTGAGAGAATCGGGATTGGATGCTATGCAAGGGAAACTTGGGCAAGGGAAGAAGGTAAATTAAAAACCATTTTCAAAAAAGAAAAGAAAGGAAAAGTAAAGAAAAGAGAAGAGAAGAGAAGAGAAGAAGAGAAAAGAGAAGAAAAGATGATCAACTCAGTGCCACGAGATAAAGGCCATATTTGTGTCCTTTGTGATTTGTTTTTGTTATCCTTATCCATTGTTCATGTTTCATGAAAGGACACAAGAAAAGGCTTTGGGGGTCAAGGTGTCAACCTTTTCTGTTTGCATTACAGACTGTGTAGCAATGAGCCAAATTTAAGCAGTTAAATACATCTATGAGGACAGTGTCATGGGTTAGAATCTTAGGTTGCTCTCACAATTCAAACTGACAATACAGTGGAAAAGAGACTATCATAATATTTCTGCATACATTTTACTCCCATTACAATTTCTGTTTTCATTAAAGGGTTTTCACAGAACAGCAAAAATTTCATTTTATTAATTACCAAAAATTAACCAATTACTTCAGAAGTTCAATCTTAATGTATCTAAATGTTTCATGGAATAATTAATGTTCTTTGGAATTATACTAATCCACCTTGACTGTCGGAGGGAAAGGGAAGAATGTTCACATGTGACTGAGCTATTAGCGTCATTTAAGAGAACACAGTTTCTAAGTTTTAACTCTACTGAGTAGTCATTCTCTCAGCTAATAATAGCATCAAGTTTAACAAATATGATGTGACTGGGGAAAGCTGTCACAGCTACAACAGCCTAACCACTGTGTTAATACCTTTCCACTCCTTTCTGTGGTCTGTCAGAGTTAAGAATACCTAAAAATTGATATGAAGTACCATAGAGGTAGCCTATACCAGGGATCTAGCAAATACAGATAAGGTGAGATTCTATTCCTTTTAAAAATGATCTTCACCTATAAATGTTGCATCACCCTCTATTTTTCTGTCCTCTCTCCCCTGTGTGTGTGTGTGTGTGTGTGTGTGTGTGTGTGTGTGTGTGTGTGTACTTTGTGTGAGAATGCTTGAATACAGGCATGTGCATGCCAAGATGGTCATGCCAAAGTCAGAGGACATCCCTGTGTCATAAATAGTCTTCAACTTTCATATTTTGTGACACAGTGTTTTTGTTGCTTGTTATTACCATGTGGCTAGCAAGCTTCAGGGATTTCTCTTGTCTCCACCTCCCATCTCACTTACTGATGGTGGGATTCTAGACCACATCTGGCATTGGGTTTTGGGAATCTTAACATAGGGGCTCTCACTTTTGAGACTAATGTTTTGAGCTATTTCCCCAGCTCAACTTTTGTACCTTAATCTCTTCCTACTCTTGGACACTCCTCACTTTTTCTTTCTGCTCAAGGCAGAACCTTTCCTTCTTTCCTTCTATAACAAAGTTTTGAGGCCACTGTATACTATTTATCTTTCCTCCATAATCCTTTCCATTCTCCACTCCAGTCACTGTAATGTCTTGTGAAAACACCCTAGTCCAATCTACTGGTTTACTTTCCCTCCCATCCCACAGTCATAACAACCAAATTTAATTCCAAACTAATATAAACTACTTTCAGTTTTTGTTTTTGTTTTTTCGATTTCTTCTGGTTAGAGAGCAGAAAATGATAAAGAGGTGGAACACAGATGAACTTGAGGGCAGTGGCATCTTCCATAAGATGCTATAGTGGTATACACATGCAATTACATTATTCTCAAAAGCCAAATAAGGCACCACATTAAGGGTGAACCCGTGTAAAGCAATGGACTCTTTTGGGAATGGAGTGTAAGTATTCCTCATCAATGGTAACAAATCTGGTGAGGATGTTAGTAATGGGAGTCTGTGAGGGCAGAAAGCAGGAAATTCCTGTTCCTTCTTTGCAGAAATAGGTTTGGCTATGAATCTAGAATTATCCTGGAAGAGAAAGAGAGAAAGAAGAAAATGAAGGAATGAAGAGAAAAAGAAAGGAAGAATCAACTTAAAACCAAAAGCTATAATTCCCTCTCTCTCTCTGCCTCTCTCTCTCTCTCTCTCTGCCTCTCTCTCTCTCTCTCTCTCTCTCTCTCTCTCTCTCTCTCTCTCTCTCTCTGTGTGTGTGTGTGTGTGTGTGTCTGCCTCTCTGTATGTGTGTGTGTGTGTGAGTATATGTGTGTCTTAGTTACCTCTGACTAGTGGCTTCTAGTTCCCTGTCTAGTATATTGTTTAGTATATAGTCTTGGCTGGTATGGGTATTACTGTGCATCTCAGGCTGGTTATGAACTTTCAGAAATCCACCTATGTGTTGGGATAACAGCCATGGACCAATAAACTTGGCCCAGATTCAAACCTTTTACAGGCTCTTATCTTTCCCAGTGCCTTGTCTCATGGTTTCTCTGTGCCATCTGCCTTGCTACATTCCAACAACCCACAAACCACAAGAAACTTAAGAAGAAAGAAGACCAAAAGGTGGACATTTCATTTCTTCCAAAAAAGGGGAACCAAATACCCACGGAAGGAGTGGCAGAGATTAACTATGGAGCAGAGACTGAAGGAAGGACAAGCATATAGCTATCTCCTGAGAGGCTCTGACAATACCTGACCAATACAGATGGAAAGGCTCATAGCCATTCATTGAACTGAGTACACGGTCCCCAATGAAGGAATTAGAGAAAGGTTCTATGGAGCTGAAGGGTTTGCAGCCCCTTAGGATGAACAACAATTACCAACTAGTACCCTCAGAGATCCGAGGGACCCAACCACCAATCAAGGACTATACATTGTGGGACTGAATGTTCTGGCAGCATGTGTATAGTAGAGGATCGAAAATTCGATCATCTATAGGAGTAAAGGAACTCGGCCTTGTGAAGGTTTTGTGCCCCAGTGTAGGGGAATGCCAGGGCCAATATGTAGGAGAGGGTGGGGTGGCAGGCATGGGGAGGGGGTAGGCAAAAGGAGTTTGTTCTTGTTGTTTTTGTTTGTTTGTTTGTTTGTTTTTTGGAGGGGAACCTAGGAAAGGAGAAATTTACATGTAAATAAAGAAAATATCTAAAAAAAATTACATGACTCTAATCTCTTATATACAACTTGATTTCCAACACTGCATTTTTCCAACTCAGCTCAGCTGGCTGAGTAGAAATATCCCTTTTTCAAATAAATCTTACCAATTCTAGACTCCCACTGCCTACCATCAAACTATTCCTTCTGAGTGCTAGATCCCACTAGTCCATAGTCAGCCAAACACAAGGTACAAATTTTCAGGGATCTCAATTTCACCCATTTCCCAATGTTCAAAAACTTCTTGAAATAACCTTATTGCCCTCCTCTGTAAGTGCACACCTTATTTTCTTACCATGTCCTACTTAGTGGAAATATTGTTGTTGACCTTTCTAATGGTTATATTTTGTTTTTTGTTTTGTTTTGTTTTGACAATATCATCTATCATAGACACATTGACACCAATATTTTTTTTCCACATAATATCTTCTCATTTTCCCCAAGGATGTCTTTAAACAAGATGGTTTGGTTATGGTATATCCATTTCTTTATTCAAAGGATTAGAGAATCTTTCAATTCAATTTTTAAACAAGTATTCAAAATTTCAAATTTTGTTACCATGTTCTCAAAGACTTCCCTTGCACAAATTACTTTAAAAAAAAAAAAAAACACTTCCTCATAAAACATCTCCAATCAAATTATTTCTCATCAAACAGTAAAATGGCGAAATTTCTCTTACAGCTCTATGGATTTCCAAATCCTAAATACTGTTTTACGTCTTCACAGTCTAAATTCATCATATGTAGGTAATAATTATTATTTTATTGAAAAGTTTGCCTGGATTTTCAAGATATTCTTATTTGACAAACATGAGTTAAGAGGAAGTAAGAATACTTCCCAAAGTACGTATGGACACATAGTATCACATTCATTACCATAGTAGTGAAAATGGGGTCATGTGAGATGGCAACTGATTTGGACCTTTATAATATGTGTAGGTTAACAAGTAGCATTAAACAAAGAAGTAAGCAGCAGATGGAAAAGGCATATGGATTTCAGAGATAGATGTATATTTGTCTGCATTCAGTGCTTGTGAAATGATAACAGATAGTATTGGGAAATAAAAATAGATATCAGTTGTTTCTGTGTAGACGACTGCATATGATTATGAGTTCTCAAAGCTTCGTGCAAAAAGCACCAGTCAGCTGTGAAAGACAGCACAAGTCAGAGAAAGACCAATGGGAACAGTCATTTACCTTACAGTGGTAACCAAAACTAACCAAACAATACTACTAAATTAACAATGGTGGAACTGCTCTTTCTAGACATGTATCAGGGCTTATCTGGAGCCATAGAGACTCAGTAGAGTTCTAATGTCTGTGGTCTACCACAGTAATACATAGTCAATTTACAAGTGTTCTCAATTTATTTTTATTGGGTAAAGGCTATATGTTATAAATGTGAGTGTTTCATTTGCTCAATCTAAGTTATCTATTTCTGGATTTGCATATTTAAGAACATGTATTTCTGTGTTAGACAAATAATTGTTTTCATTAAGATTATGGAGTATTTCAAGAGCAAGACAACATGACAGAATCACTAATCACTCATCTTTAATATATAAAGCATGGTGTCTAGGTGACAGATAGTGAAGAGCAACCTGTAAGGCCATGGACATTCTTGGTGTTTCTTCTCTCCATAAACAACTGGACATACTTGAATACATATTCTAAATAAAGGAAATATGATTATGAGGGAGTAAAACAAGGCCATCAGGACACTTAATGTTCTACACATTAGAAACTGTATTTGGAATTTCCTGTATGTCTTTTAGAATAAGACTTTTATATCCAGGGAAAATTCTTTCTTTTTCCTCTTTTATTGAAAATATATTCTTTTGTCACATAATTTTTGCTATTTATGGGTCCCCCCTCTACTTCACCTAGTTCCCTCTCACCTCCACCATCATATGGAACTTTATGTCAAGTAAACTAGTAATTCATAATCCATTCTAAAATGTTTCTGAGGTTATCATGGAAACAACCTTGAATCTCCTTTAAAAAAAAAAAAAACCCTTACCCTATAAACAAAGTCACCATGTAAACCTTATTAAGACCTTAGAAGTCTTTTCAAAATAAATCACAAATAATCAAGCAATAAGTGTGGTAATTTCAAAGTGATCAAAATCTACCCCCTTCAAAACCTTGTCTTAGTAAAATATATTTAGCAATACATGAAAAATAAACTTAGTTCCTTATGTGACAAATGGAATCAAAACTAGAGGTACAACTTAAAACTTAAAATGATCAATGTATACAGTCTATTCTTTAAGACTAAAAGGACTGATCAGTCTCCAATTATCCTTCATTGAATCCAAGGAGTAATAGTGAGTGATTAAGGAAATCTTTTTGATTTTTTTAATATTGTTTTCAAAAAGATAAAATAAAGTAATAGAGATAGATGAACCAAAATGGTACTTTTACTTACAAAGTGTGATTAATTTAGGACAAAAATGCATGCTAGACAGACATCTGCTTTCTATTTGTCTAATGCAGTAACAAAGAATGACTCTTCCAATATAACAGAGTGCAAAACCTGTACTTATATGCTATGCTGTATATCAAATAGCCTAAGCAACACATATTTGATAAGTAATAAGAAATTATAGAAAATAAAGTTAATATAGTAGTATGTTTGATATTCAGTTTATATTCATCTTTTAATTATATAGTATCTATGCATCAGAATACTATCTATCTTCTATCTATCTGCTATCTATCTATCTATCTTTCTAGCTATCTATATATTGTTGAAGAATATCTAATTTCTATACTTTTTGGCATGTTTATACAAATTTGATGCATTTTTTCCACAATCATACAACTATGTGTGAATTTATGATTCTTTTTATTTAACAAGATGAAGAATTTTTCCCAGATGCCTGCTCTTTGCTGAAAGTTTATATGTGGTAATACTTAAATTATTATTGAATACTGTCAGATTTTGCCCAGCCTAAATACTTATATATAAGTTTCTAAAGGAAAGTGAGGTTATTATAATATTATTATTCAAGTAATAAAATTTAACTCCTTTTTTATGGAGTTGTCTGTCATGTCCAATACTCTAGATGTGAAGGGAAGATGATTTATGCTAAACACTGCCAAATACCTTGCAACATCTCCCTTACATGGGGACAAGAGAAGGTCTAATCATCTGGAAATAGAAAGCAAGCCTGTGATAGCACCTAGGTGCTATATATGAATAAAGTTTTTCTTGAGATCAAAATCAAGCAAACAACTTTATATTTTATTAGTCATATGAATTTCTTTGATTAAAATCTATCTTCATTATTATAAAGAATATTATTAAGTAAAATCTACCTTTTTCTTACTAGTTACATATTAAATTATTGTATAACTAAATTTTGAGATCAAAAAGCTTTGTCAATTCTACTGGCTAAATTTTAAAGTTACATCATATATTTTTAGGTTTATGCTACTATATGAAGCCATGTGTTGGTTAAAAGGCACTACTGAAATTATATTTAAAGCCTAGTTATTTACAAATACTGTTGGAGTAAACATATTACTAGGTGGACTGTGCTAGTAATAAAAATTCCATCCCATAATTTGTTACCTGTTTGAATAACAACCAATTCATTTACCTAATAAAAACCACAAATGTAAAAATGTAACTTTAATAAGGTAAAGAAACTGAATTGTAAATGCAGCTCAATAAAAATGCATGCACATACTTTTGCATGAGTGATCATTTAGACATGTGTACCTGTGTGTGCATGTGTGTGTGTGTGCACCCTGAAGACCTATATAATGCTATGAATTATTTCTGTGTCTTTTGTTGATCAGTATACTAAACTAAGACATAAAATATACATGGGATAAATGAAAAATAGAAAGTATGCATTAAGTTAAGTGACACAAATATTCAAGATCTTATGGTGTATTTTTAGAAGTTAATTATATTTTATATATAAAGAAACTATCACTAATGGTTTCTTCCAAATAACATTAATATACAAAAGGCAAGATTACTGTGTATTCCATAGGCATCATAAATTCACATTATTGCTACATACATATTCTAATGTGTATATCAATTTATTTCCTGAAAATATATATTTACAACAACAAAACCAGACAGCTAAATAAATAATTCTTTCATCATTCCCTGACTTCTGCCTTGCTGATGTTTAAGTGAATCATCCTGGGAAGTGAATTATTCATTACAAATTTCAAAGAGGATTCTCCATTGCCAAAGCTTTGCTACTGGTCTTTCGTGGAGCCAACATCAAGAGAATCCATGGCAATCTCAAACATTACTATAAAATAGAAGGTGAGAGGCAATCACTCAGGAGAGGCATCAAGAATGAACTGAGCCCAGGGACCTGCAAAGGGCATAAAGGTAATTGCTAATAATCTTGAATTATATACCAGGAGAGTAAAAGATTCATCAAGAAACTGAACATGAACAGTGGCTAATTGTCACACATAAAACTACATGCAGACTACTTAAAAATATTCTAAAATCTTTTAGTTGCTCTGACACAATTATCACATACTAAAGAGCAAAATGTTCGGAATACTCTAACTTTGACACCGTAGTTCCTAACATTGTGGTATCCTCATGTGCTAAACCTGGATGCAAACAGTTGAGAGGCTAATAGTGACAGCGGATACCCGAGAATGGATTATTTGAACTTTAAAAAGAGAAAGATTCTTTTTTAAAAATCGTAATTTTCATCAAAATGCATCATTCAGGAGGCAATCACAGCTCAGTAAAGAGCTGGAGGGGGTAAATAGCAAATTCAGTCTATGTAGCTTAGTAAGAATAGAAAATAGCCCTACCAGGCCACTGCTGGCCAAATTTCATCTTTAGTTTATAGACACAGTATATTTTGTTCATCAAAAGTTCCATTTGATCCAGTGCTAAAGGCTTTAGAAACAAGAACCCAAAGTGAAGACCTTAAGCATTCAGCATAATTGCCTTAGCAGTGAGAGCTAACAGGCAGAACCCTATGTAAAACAGTATTCATTGAGGTGTAAAAACCTGTAGACAAGACTAACAATGAGCTTATGCAGGTAGGTGTTAATGAGGTCATTTGGGCAGATGAGGTTTCAACAGGACATCTTTGTAGGCTAGTGAACTCGGCTTTCTATCTTGTGTGGGAGAAGTGAAAATTTAGTATTTCGACGGTAAGAAAATTAAAAAGCTGTTAAATATAGGAGGAATGTTTGTGAAAATAGAAAAATGCGTCCCTTTTAGAAATAAATTTAAAGAAAGAAAATTAAAATACATGAAGACTTTTTCAAAAATAAACCAAAAATATAACAAGTGAAGAAAAACTGATTGTGAAAGGCAAGCATCAGTAATCTCTTAGGGTAGCTCTCCCTCACTCTCACACTGCTGTCCTTTGAAGCCAGGACTCTGTGTGTGTGTGTGTGTGTGTGTGTGTGTGTGTGTGTGTGTGTGTTTGTTTGTATGTGTGTGTTTTTCCTGAAAAAAAAAACCAATGTAATAAAAGAATATTACATTGTTACTCCTAATAAATATGCAACTTATGGACCCTGAAGGTTTAACAATAACAGGTAGAAAAAATTTTAAATTATAGTTTTCAGGTAGATATAATCTAAGTAGGTACAGTTACTGCCCAGTATTTCGGTGAACTAGTGAATGTATGAAAACAAAAGAATATCAAACAGATTAAAAAACATAACCGTGCTACTCAATAAAATGCTATCAGATATGTACAATGTTCAGAGGGTAGCAAATGTCTGATTGGTACTAATAAACCAAAGTGCAATGAACACCTATATTAAATGTATTTGCATTAATATCTTGACAAAATTTCATAAATTGTCAACTGTAAGAAAGGGGTATAAAACAGAGCTCAGTAGTATCTAATATCGATCATATAGCATTATAAGGTAACTAGGCTTTAATCTATATTCAACAATTGTAATATTTCCCCCTTGCAATACATAGAAATCTATTCAGTTTTGTTAATCAGCACAAGAAATTATTATTTTAGGAAGAATGAGAAACAGGTAAAATTAATGCGCTAATTTGAAAGCAATTCCTGAAGATTCTGGAAAATTTAACAAATTTTAGTTGTGAAAATGAACTACAGACATAATACATGTGATATTAAATTAACCCATTGATAGGTATTATTCAGTAACTCTAAGAATTGAAAATGGTTCCTTTGATTCCTAACTTAGTAGAGATGCCAGTCACATGAGGAGCAAAGGACTGTGTTGGCTTTAAAAATCCCCTTTTATCTTTCTGTGAGTTTTCTTTTAGCCCACCACAAACATTATAGAATACTCCAGTCTCCATCCTAATCCACAAAATGGATCTTAAAACTTAAAATCCAAAACAATTATTTTTTTTCAATAAAAACATTAAAACTTAAGTTCTAAAATTAATTTTTCAAAAGAGCCAGGTGCATTAGACAAGGATAGTGAATAGTGAATATGGTTTATTTTTTTTCTTGGTTTTTAACTGTATTATACAGTCATTTTAGATTGGGTAAAGTTTATATCAAGTAATCAATTAATGAAAATAAGCATGTTCTAATGCTTCAGTAATGTTGCTCTTGATCTATAAAGTCAAGAAGCCTCCTGTTGTAATTTTACCCAGTGACTAGGGTTAACTATTAAGTTTGTAGCACTATAGTTGTGGTAAGCCCATGCTCTGCCAAGTTCCTATACACACTTTCCAAACAGCTACCACCAACACATATGGCACAGCTTCTATCCGAGGAACCCAGACGATTGCTCCAAACTCTTATTCAGTCAGGAACTCAAGGTGTCCAAAGACAATGTGACATGACTTAGCAAAGTCCAGCACACTGATTATCACAAACTTGAGCTATATATTCAGTTTTACTCTTGGGGGATTATAGGGCACTATATGTAACTTGGATTTTTAAACATTTTATTTTAATTATATGGGTATCCAAGTGCAGATGCTGATGGATCGCTTGGATCTGGATTTACAAGAGGTTGCAAGCTAGATGATATGGGTGCTGGGAACCAAGGGTGACAGCAGGGAATCTCACAGGGTCTACTGTGAGATGGGTATGTGCTCTTAGCACATCTATAGCCTTAGAGATCTAGAGCTCCAACCATGTGCCATTTTCATTTGAGAAAATAAAGACTTGATTCCAAAGATTTCTCTTCAGTGGATTAGAGAGCATGGAATTTTAAAAATAAGTAATAAACACTATTGTAAGGAAAGCCAGTTCCCTCTGAACTAATGAAAATTTTTCTTAAAAAAATAATCGTGTTGCTAATATGAACACTGCCCCATTTTCCAAATTGTATTTTCTTTCAAATTTTGTGTGTGTTGTTGTTGCTGTTGTTTTTGTTTTGTTTTTAGATAAAATTTTGGTTGATTGTTTCATTTTAAGCTGAGGATAAAATTACAATGACATTTACCTTAAATGTATCCATCTTTTAAAATGTGAAGGGAACAGTTATGCATTCATTATATTTTAGACATTCACATAAATTTACACACAGCAATTCAACAAATATAACCACCATTTTAATTATAACACAAAACATTATTTTAAAAAGGAAGAAACACTTAAGGGTTAAAATGAATACCACCTCAAGGGTTGTCACCAAAGCTTTCTGTAAAAAAAAAATAAAATCATCATCAATGCTTTATATTTTGTTTCCATGAGGTAGTGTACTCTTGTTTTTTTTCTCCTTTGGGGTTTGTTTGTGGAAAAAAGTAAATATCGCAAACTGTTTAATAAGCAATAATGATTCACAATAGTGAGGCATTATATTTAAAAATGTCTTCTAACACATACAGAGAATAAATAGATCCATTCATTCACAAGGAAGCAAGGTAAAATCCTAAATACTAAAATATTTCATTAATTTTTAAAAATTCTGATGAAAACAGGAGAAATCCATACTAAATAGAACCACGAAGCAGCTCTCTATAAAGTCCTCAACTATATACGTCAACATTACCATTCAGTCTCTAGACTACCTGGTATAATAAATACTGAGTCACAAAGCCAAATTTCATTGAATTCTAGAGTCTAAGGAGAGCGGATAAGTTCCTCCCCACTCAGGCTTGTATGGCAACTTTAGGAACAAGAAGCAGCAACTTCTTGCTAAAAGATATACTCAACCTATCAACAATCTCCATTACCCATTTCCTCACCAAGTTATGGCTAAGCTTTCAAGAAAGTGTGTTGGTGCTGCAGACTTACACCATATCTGCGGACTTTAATGCCACCAACTTAAAGAAACTGTGAGCTATATAGCTCATGAGCCAAGACTCAAGTGGAAACACCGGAGACAATAGAAGGCCTGTACCCTTGTACGGATTTCTTGATATAACTTGCGCTTTAATGATTGGGGTCGATGGAAGAGTTTGGCTATAAGAAATTTCAGGAGTTCTGTGTACTGGGATTGGGTCTACGGCTTTAAACTGTGCTGCTGGGTTTCTAACTGCCAATAAACTTACTGCAAATGTGATGTGAGGATGCCCTTCACCAGGAGAGTGGCCACAGACACATAATTTTGCTTCTGGGAGCAACTCCTAAATTAAACAAAGAGAATCAGGAGTTGGCTTTTTTTCTCCTCCATCTTAGGGTTTATGAAAAATAATGGGAATTACCAGTTATACTAAGAAATGTTCTTGGTAGATTAACACAAATAAGTCTATGCTAGTTTGGTTTCACAGGTGACATTCAACAAGGTTTTTAAAATAGGAAGAATCGGTTATATGTGATGTTGAATATTGGAATCATTACAAATGAACCACTGACAAAAAAAAATAGATTCCCTGCCTTTACTAAGCTGCAAATATGATTAATGTTCATAAGTATTTTTATAGCTGTAAATACTACAATGAGTTTTAGAATATGATGCTATTTGTTCTTATTTATCTCAACTTTATTTTGAAATGCTAGCTAGTAATAATCTGGACCAATAAAATGAATTCCATACCATAAGCTCTAAGGACAACAACAATCACCTTTTCAGCAAAACTGTCTTGGTTAAGCATTACTATGCTATTGCTATTCCCACGTATACACATCTAAGACTGTGGAAATCACACCATAATAACTGTTAAAACCTGTTGAATTTTCCCACTTGCATTGGAAACCACTTCATATACTCGAAAGTATGGTTTGCATTTTATCTGTAAAAGCAAAGTGATTATTTATTGATAAATGGTATGGAATGTCATTTTTTTTTTGCCTAAGTAGCATCAGACATTTCAAAGATTTTTGTCTGAAGGGCAAAAGGATTACACTGCATTTGAATAGACCATGTGACAACCCATCCTTAGTCTTCATGTATGATATGAAAGGATGATCCCCATTCATAAAATACACAAGGGAAATTATAATTGTACCAGGAAAGAAGAACAGTGAGGAGGGATGTGGTGAGAGTGTCAAGGGGTATTGGTAGTAGTTTGATGCGTGTAAATATTACATCTTATAAATAATTCTTTTCAAATACACCTCTGAAGTTCCAGGATCTGTTTAAGAAATGGATTGCATATGCTTTATCTGACTATATGTCACTTTTTTCAAGGTAGAAGCAACATTAATTCCGACAGAAAAAAAAAATGGCTTCCAAAATATCCCTCTCCTTCTCTCTCTTGTGAAGGCGTATGTCACCTGATGCTGGCAGATGAGAACTGGGGTGATGTTCAAGTTATATTTTACTGTCAGGATCCAACAAACACATTTTCATCTAAATTATTTTGTCAACAGCCTTGTGGTGCCCTTGCTAACCTTATTTGGCACCAGTGCATAATTAGATACACAGGGGTGTGACTCCAATTGAAGGTGTTGGCATTGTAGCACTCTGTGAAAATATTAACTATGAGGTTAACTCCAATTTTCTCTTCTTTAATTAAATGCACATGGTACTAATGAGGTAACCTACTGTTCCTTGATAGCACTAATTAGCTAAGAGGAGAGTACACTCTCACACTGCAATTTAAACCTAAAAATAAGGTTGAAATATGCTAATTGCAGGCAATTTAAAACAGTACAAGTTGAAGAACTAGTCATAATAAGAGAAAGTGACTGCTTTACAGCTAGGCAGCTGTAACTTTGGTTAAAATCAAAACAAGCCACACAATTTTTGGACTGCAATTTAACAAGGTCATAAGCATCCTTAAAAAATGAGATGTTACTTCACATGATGACGATATGCCAGACCCACACCAATGAAAACAAAATCCAGGAGAGATGCTCTTCCTGAAGCAACTGGAAACAAATTTCGTGTGCACTCTATAGACATTGTATTTACTACTGAAAATTAAGCTGCATAAATAGGCTATATCACCTTTTCTTCTAGAAGATACAAATTAGTGAAAATATTATAATTGGCACCTAGGAAAGCCACAAAACCAGTGGAGATGCTGACAGTTTGTCATCTCATTGGATTAAGGGAAGATGCAGAGAAGAGGAAGTGATGAAGATCCTTAAAAGCTCCAGAAACATGAGCATCTGAGATCATCATTTCAGGGATACAGGTGCTTACGGATATGTATTAGAAGAAGATTTCTTCTATTGTTTTAGACTCTTGGATGAAGCTTTCCTAAGGCGTCATGAAGAGAAAATGGTCCATATTCTTAGCTCAAGTGACCCAGAAACACAATTTTATTAAGCATAAGCAAATACAAATACAAATGAGCCTTCATTAATAATCCTCTTGAAATATTTTACAAATGTAACTTTAATCTCCTTTACAGAGAACTGTTCTGTAAAGCAAAAGTTTGAAGAAGCTCCTGAATCATCAAAAACATTATATTATGATTTCATTGGCACAAAGGACATTTTAACCAATTTTTGATTTGCTAAAGTCCACAACCGGTCTTATATTTTTAACACACAACTCTTATAAACAAAACTACTCATGCCAAGTTATTCCAGAAAACATAAAGAGAAAGAAAGCTCAGTAAACTCTTATGAATCTATCCTTAGGGACATAAAAGAGAAGAAACTGTGCTATGGGTTAAAGGTGACATTTTTGTCACTTTGAATGCAAATTTATAACATAGAACAATTAAGCAATCAAAAGTATTGAGCAAGCAATAAAAAATATATGTAGAAAGCAAATTCTGAGGTAGACAACTGAATCTTAGACTGAAGAAAAACTTCAGAGAGAAAAATCAAACCCACTTGAGAAGCAAGAGCTTTTCAGTAACTCTCAATGAATAATTCCTAGAGTTAAAACTGTGTGAAGAGAGCATTTGCACAACCCTTAGCCAGTCATCATTCTTGCCAAAAGGTCTAAGAAAAGAAACTGTTCTTTGAAAAAAATCCACCCACTCTATTCTTACAACTGCCCTAACAATTTATACTACAGAGGGAGACAGAATGTTGGCAAGAGATGCTAATAAGCTTCTGACCAGCCAGGCTTTACCAGACCCATGAAGTTGCAGGTTAGTAAAGAGTAAGGGAGATGAATGAAATCAGACAGCCACTTAGAAAGCAGTCTCCTGGAGGCAACCTGACACAGTCCAGCAAATACTGGGAAACCCAATGCGAGTGGATGTTTTAAGTGTTTGCATCTGTTTCAAATAAGCACCCACAGTGAGAAGGCCAGGACAATGTACTGGAAAGGGCTTTCAACATGAACTTCAGAAGAAATCTAGTCTTCAGCTAAATATGGATCATTGTTCAAAATAAGGATATTGGCCCTGGAGACAGTCTGCCGGAGTTGAGATGCTGACTCTACACTTAGCCGTGCTGTGACCTTGACTAAAGCACTTACCTTTTCTTGGTCTTTTTCTTCAGAAGGTGGTACAGAATGGCAAAGTATATGGAATAACGGTAGCAACCATAAACTTAATATTTATTAGCTATGTATTTCATATGTATATTCCTATTTATTCATCTTTGCTATAGAATGGCATTTAAGTTTTTTCAGGTAAAAGTTACTGGTTTTCCTATATGTAACACATCATAAAGGATATACAAATACTGAAGACATTCTTATTTATTAGATGTTTTCTTTATTTACATTGCGAATTTTATCCCCTCCGAAGATATTCTATCTGCCGTCAAGGGAATATACCAGCTTTCTATCAGTAGACCTCATAATGCAAGTCAACATCTCTCCTATATGAATATATATATATATATATTTCCTCTGTTGAAATCTGCTATAGCAAAGCAAAGAGCTAACAAGGGTAGATATATGTGTCTCCTGTTGCAAGAGGAAATGATTTGTATGACGAGAATATATTTTGAAAAGTTCACAAAGTTGTACTTTTCTATAAAAAAGTATGGTTATTTTGATCTTTCCTAACAAATAAAAATATTTTAAATTATAATTTCCTGAAGATGTCTAAAGGATAAACATACTTTTTCTTTAAGGTGTGCAAAACTCCATGCCTCTTTATATTTGTGGTAAATTGATTCCTGCAGGGTATACTGTTGTCCATTTCAAGGTTACTAAAGATAACAAGAAACACTGTAAAAAAGTAAAACCATACTTTAAAACAATGCAAAAAAATGGGTCTATGAGTGGATTTCAATCTGTCTGTTTCACATATCTGTTTGATTACCTGTTTCAGCGATGCATCTTGCTTGATAGAAACTGGGGGGGACAGTGGGGCAGTAGATTTATATGAGGATGATACCTGTGAACTTTGTAAAAAAAAAAATCACACTAATCTTTCCCTAAATATCCCTAGAAAATAGATGAAAAATTGCCGAGATCAGACAGAGGAAATAAAAAAATATGGATGTGTAGAAAGAATCAATATTCAGTATTTTATACTGCAAGTGTGTCAGATGAGTTGGTGTATGTCTCAGGTCAGCCAGCAGAAAGCAGAAACGATATAACACAAAGGGTAAATCAGCACAGGCATACATCTAAAGAATTTTCAGACTGCAATTCAAAGGGGTAGTTAGTGTTGTCTTATCTCCTTCTTTGTTGCAGACTACAACCCCTTCTAATATTGAAAAGAACATGGCACAATTATTAGAGAGCCATTTGCAGAATAAGAAAGTAAACCCTAAGCCGGTTTAATTAAATAAAAATCAGTTGGCATTACTTAAGAGACAAGATTTTATTTGTTTGTTTGACTATTTAAAGGCTACACTGTACACTATCGATTCCATTGTGCAGAATGTTAGCAAGGAAGAGCATTCCTGCACAAGCTTCTATTCAGATTGCAAGACCTGAGTTAGGGTCCAGAGATGTTCACTTAGCAAGCATCTTGGTCATATCAACCTAGTTTGCCTAGGAATCAATGCACTCTTTAGGCTACTTTCTTGACAAATATTTTTTTTATTTTATGTAAATATACAGACAACACTCTGTAGTAATTCTGTAGTGAAATATGTTTCAGCTTAAAGTTACTAGTATGAAAGACACATGTTCCAAATTCCAGAACAAAGAGGAAAAACAATTCTGCATTAAAAACTAGGAAACAGCAAACTTAAGACCCAATTGTATGAACTCTGAACTTTTTATATATCCAACTACTCTTGTAATTGCAAAAGATATAAAACAGCCTTCTCAGAAGAAAAAAAAATGTATGCAAAGGTAAAATTAAGATGGTAAGAATAGACTTCAATTATGTTGAGATTCAGTTTTCAAAATATTTAAAAAATATTTATCAGTTATGAAATACTTGTCAGTGTTCTTCCTTAGTAATGGATTAAGTAAAAAGATGTAGAGATAGGTTAAAGAGCCACTAACAGCAAGGTGGCTTATTATACACATGCCTGTGGTGGTTTGAGGCTTATGTATTTGACACTTAGTTGCCAGTTGGTGTCAATGTTTGAGAAGGTTCAGATGGAGGAGCCATGCTGGAAGCCTTGCTCTGAGATTATGTAGTCCAGTTTACACTGTCTTCTGCCTGCTCGTGGTTGGAAAGGTAAGCTCTTTGTTTTCTGCTCCAGTCTCCATGCATGCCTCTTGCTTGCATGCTTCCCTGCCACAATGAACCCATATCCCTCTGGAACCATATGTCCAAATAAACTCTTTCTTTTAAACGTTCCTCTGTTCAGTCTTTAGTCACAGCAACAAAAACATAACCAATACGGAAGCTGTTAACAGATGTGGGATGCTCCTGGGAATAACTTGACCATGTTGTGGTTTTGAAGAATGTGAAAACTGGATCTTTTGTCTATTAAGGTGTTGTGTAAAGAGTTTAAAGGGGACCAAACTCTAGCCAACTAGCCTTCCAACTTGTGAAAGAGAGACCAAGGTGTTTCCTGCTCCTAGAAAGCAGCTGAATAAAAGCTAGGCTGATACTGGGTTTGTGGGGATGTGGTTCTTCCTAAGCTGGTAGTTAAACTCGGCAGCATCATTCATGTGATGCTAGATTTAGAGGCATGAAAAATTTCATGGCTTTAGAGGCAGAAAAATATTTGAGAATGAACAGGTCATGCAGTTTTCCTACATGGTCGGAGGTAGCTGCTGAGTCTGCGTGTGGCTAGAAGTCCCTGTGTTAGGGCCCCCAAGAGAGCAAGAGGTTGTAAGGAGCCACTGTTGAAGATAAGAAGGTAAATCCCGAGTTTCCATAGAAAACTAATACTGATGAGGAGGCCAGAGCATGGGATATCTGTGAGAAGAGAGTTGCAAACGGTGGATGAAACAAGACCAAGAAAGATGGATACTGTGGGCAGCAAAGCTGGACGTACAGAACCCTCTAAGCCCATTCATCCGGACGTGGAACTACAGATTCTAGTGTTTGCCATTCTGGATTCCGGTATTACTCAGACCCAGTATTTCCCAGCTATGTCTCCATTCTTTCCCTTTTGGGTGGCCATGTGTATTCTGTGCCATGATACCATTGAATGTTGAAAGTCTGCAGTTTGTTGTTCGATTTTTCAGGGTCCCTCAGACAAGAGATTCCCTTGCGTCTCCTAGGTTCAGGTATTAAAGCCCTTGGATCCCAGTTGGTTGCATGCTTGGGCAGGTTTAGCTGGTGCAGCATTGCTGAGGGAGGCTCTCTCTGGAGTAAGGCTTAGAGATTATACAGCTTCACCCTGCTTCCAGGGTGTCTGCTTCAGGATTGCAGCTGAGGATTTTAGCTCTTACTTTTCCCCCTTGGTATCCCCACATGTGCCGCTAGCTATGCTATGCTTCCCTGCAGTGATGGAATCTTATTCCTATGGAACTAAGAGTCCAAGTTGCCTTAGTCATGGCATCTTTTTATAGTGTCTTATAGTATGGTGTCTCCCCTAAGCTGTCTTTTTATACAGCAGCATAAAAAGAACTAACACAATCCATAACATAAGAAATTACTGAATTTTTATTAAATATGGTAATTGGAATAAATTTCTTTCTATAACTAGGTTCATACAGCTCGTGGATTTTATCCAAAGATTACAAGCTAAGATACCCTACTTTTGAACTAAGTATTTTCATGAGATAAAAGGAACAGTTGACCATATCAAATGTAATATTTTAAAAATTACAACTACAATTATGTATTGTGTGCATGCATTTGCATATACATATCTATGAAGTATGTGTGTGTGTAGGGATGGTATACGTTCCATAGTATATGTGTGTTTCTATCAGAGGACAACTGGACGGAACTAGTTCTTTTTCCAATACGTGGGCCTTGAAGAGTAAATTTAGTTCATCAGATTCAGGCAGCAGGCACCTTTAGCCACTGAGCACCCTTGCCAGCAGAAGGTAATTTTTATGCCGTCTCTCGAAGAGCTAGACATTTCTGATTGAAATGAAGAAATAAATAAGGAGAATCCAAAGCATTTAAGATTGTCTGAGAAATTCAATTATGTTAGAATGGTAGGAGCATTTTAAGCTAGAAAGTTTGAGCATATGACAATTTCTGAATATGAGAGTCAAAGAATTCTCATCCTATTATGATCTAAAGAGAACTCATGGGGTTTGTTAAAGGAGTGGTGTGGACATCATGGAGGAGTGAGTTTAGTTGGTGGGAACTGGCTGGCTGCCTAGGCTGCCTAAGAGTCACTAGACAACCACTTATAGCTACCAGCCAGGGTTGTAGCAGTGAAATGGAGAAGGGTGCACACTTTAAGCTAAAGCTAACTAGAGATCCTGAAGGTCACTTGAGTGAGTGGATGGATAAGGGATAGCAACAGCAGACCTTGACAAGTTTGACAATGGCACAGAAGAATAATATTTAAGGATCGAGGAAAGGAAACTGCAGGGCAGCTGGGAAGTTGTTTCTAAGGGTCTTTATGAGACTTCAGGAGCAAGGCAAGGCAGAGAGGTAAGAGAATCAACACATTATATGCTGGTAATATCATAAGAAGGGAGCAAGTTCTGGCAGTTATGTCCTGAACGGGTAATTCTGATCTTGAGTCATTGTTCAAGGTTTGCTTGGAGTGCTGTCTAAACTAATACTGAAATTCGCTTCCCCAAACTTCTGCTGTTAGAGTGGAGATCAGATGGGATAGTTTTGCATGTATTCCAGCCTTCAGAAAGTCAAATTATGGGGATTAACATAAATTCAGAACTAGCCTGAGCTACATCATGAGTTCTATGTCAGCC
>JADRCD010214817.1:0-13507 GCA_019843815.1 Montemys delectorum | reverse complement strand
TTTTTTTTTCATCTATAGCATCTAAAATCAGGCCCAAATTTTCTAAGCAGGCAGTTTCCAAAAAACACATTTATTACAAATTCAAGAATAAGTGAGATCATCCATTTCAACCTTGTTTGAATTTTGTCTTGAGATTTTAGGGCAGATGTGGCAGCCATGGGAATGTTCCTGAACCACAGGCAAGAAGGGACTTGGCCTGACACTAGAACTCCAGAACTGGGCACTGTAATCGTGTCAAGGACACATGATAAACCGATGAAGTAAGCAGAGGTTGCCCTCCAGGTTTTGCTGACTTTGCTGACACACAGGAGGAGCTGGGGTTTCCACTGTAGGAGTGGTCTTGGGAGGTATTTGATAGTTTAGTGCATCTAAAAGATAGAGCAAAGCCAGTTGTAGATTGACCCAGGAGCTCAGGGGTGTATCTTTCAGACCTTGGGCTGCAGTTAAACACACAGAACAGGGCAACAGTCCCAAAAACAGCTTTCAGATTCCACCCACCCCCAACTGTGGTCAAAGTAGCAACTTCCTCTACGGGCCAACATTACAGAATCTCTCTGTAATTATTCTGGGGGTATAAGCTAGACTCCAGTCGTGCGTGGCTTTTAGTGTCTCTTAAAAAAATCTTATTCTTTGATTTATCATTTTCTGTTTAAAAGACTTTATTCTTCTGTTATCTGTAATTGAATCCAGACTGACAGTAACGTTTCGAGAGAATTTGAGGATCTGGGTCCCACTAAACAATGGGTGATCATAATCATTGCCAGCTGGTGGGGAAGTACTTAAGCCATTACCAGCATTTACCTGGAATGGAATGCCCATGGAAAATACAGATGGAGTGAAAAGTGCCCTGTCACAGTTTGAGGACGTGGTGAACCCACTGAACAAAAATTCAGACTCTGATCATCTGCCTTCTGAGTCACAGTGTAGGCAGGGGCAGTCTTTTCTGTGCTTCGTGACAGGACGAGACTCACCTTTCTTTAGTCAGGGATCTTTGCTGATTTAGTGCTGGTTTCTCTTGGTTTTACACTATACAGCACTCTTCTAAACTCATAAAATCTTTTCCCAGGTGCCAGAGCTACAGCTGGAAAGAAAATGACTTACCCTTTAAAACACCGGGAGGGGTTCTTAAATAAGTAAAGGTGCTCTTATATCCTAGAAGAATGGAATGATTTGTGTGTGCGTGCGTGCGTGTGTGTGTGTGTGTGTGTGTGTGTGTGTGTGTGCCTGTCTGTCTGTTTCTCTTTTTGTGTATATGTGGTGTGTGTCTGTCTGTCGATTCATTTCAGTTATGCTGAGATTAAACCCCAGGCCTTATATCTGCTAAGCAAATGCTCTAGCACTGAGCCATATCAGAGTCAATTTAGACTTGGAGATGGTATTTATGAGATGAATACAAATCAATTCTCTGTAGGCATTTGTTATTTTCCTATCACTCTGATCAAACACTGACCAACACAACTTATAGAATAAAGAGTTTATTTTGACTTACGGTTCCAGAGAGATGAGTCTGTCATGGCAGGAAAACAAAGCAGCAACCGGCAGGCATAGTGACCAGAGCAGGAAGCTGGGAGCTCACATCCTCAATGGTGAGCAGGAGGCACAGAGAAGGAACTGGAAGTGGTGAGAGAGTTTTAAACCAGCAGTTCTCAACCTGTGGGTTGCAGCCTCTTTGAGGGTCAAATAATCCTTTCACCGAGACATTTTTCAGATAGCCTACATAACACATATTTACATTATGATCCATAACAGTAGCAAAATTACAGTTACAAAGTAGCAATGGAAATAACTTTATGGCTGAGGCTCATCACCACATGAAGAGCTGTATTAAAGGGTGGCAACATTAGGAAGGTTGAGAACCACTGTCTATAATTCTCAAAATGACATACTTTCTCTAGCAAGGCCACACTCCCTAAAATTCCCTAAATAACACCACAAACTGAGGACCAAGCTTCATTTAAATCACCACACTATGAGTAAATATCTTGTCTTAACCACTGACCTGCTTGTACATGGGGCTCCAACCAGATGGGGACATTTTCTCAACTGATGGTTCCATCTTTGAAAATGACTCTAGCTTGTCTCAAGTTGTCAAAAACTACCTAACCAACCAACTAACCAGCAACAGCAGCAACAATGAAACTGACCAGTGTAAATCCTCATTATAAAGAGAAGTGGTGAATTAGTCTATCTAGTGTTGTAGACAGAAGTGTGGAGTGGCAAAGCTTATTCATTAAAAATACATTATGCACATAGCATAAAATCGAAAAGGTACAATAAAGGAGTCAGACTCAGACACTAGGGAACCCTGGAAAGCTGTTACTGATATTTTGTATATCATTCTATATATGTATATACAACACACATAAGCATATAATTATCCTAAAAATAGTTAGGACTTGGTTTCCTAATATCTCTTTTCTATTAATATATCCATCTCCTAATCTTGACAATCACTATATATTAATGAAAGCCAAGAACTCTTGCAGTTTTTCCTAACTCCTACTGTGTCCATTAACTATATTAAACCCCATTTAGAAAATAAGCCTGATTTACATAGCCCCAAGTTCTTTCCCATGTTTTGCAGGCAACACCCCAATGTATGTCCTTATTCCTATGACTTTGACTTCATGCTCACAGATGCAAGATAAAATCCTAGAAATTGCATTTTAGTAAAAAGATATGTATATTTTAAACTTGCTACCTACTATCAAACTACCTCCGGAAAGTGTGATTTCTGGCTCCTGTTCACGTCTACCACTCTTGCTTTCTGAATTCTCCTTGTCTAAGGGTGTTTACAGATATTTTGATCTTTATCAGTCTGATAAAGGGGACTTTATCATATGAAAGATGCCCATATGATGTGGGCATCTTTTTATATGTTTAAAAGTAGTCTGTTTCCCCACTCTAAGTGTTCAGAGCCTCTGCTTCCTGAACTGTTTAGTCCTTTCTATTTGATTGAAGGGAGCATGGGTTTTACTGTGTGCATTGGGCTTTTTCTTTTTATTTGTGTATGGTACTTTAGTTCTAGGAAGAAGTTAAATTTCATTTCTCTGTTTTTAGTGAGCAACTTTATCTTTTAAACAATCCTTTCCTTTGTTTATAGGCTTTAGAAAGCCAGCGAGTGCTGTTTTGAAAGTAGAGAAGTTTCTTCCATAATTTCTTTTCAGCATGTTTATGTTTTTTTTTTTTCTGCATCAAAAATCTGGCAGGCTTTTCAATATGGAGAGAAAATTAAGACTTTCTGCCTCTTCCAGATTATAAAATGCCTTGAATGACTATATATTCTAATTACCTTTTTGATGCTGTGATAAAATTCCGGGAGCAAAAGCAACTTAGAGGAAAAGAGACTTATTTTGACTTAAGGTCTAGAGGAGTGGAGTCCACCACGGTGGGAAAGGTTAATTAATAAGGTCAACAGGAAGGGAGTCATAGTAGTAGAACGTCAGCAGCTGATTTTCTGATAGTGTCAGCAGAATAGCTGGTCACATTCTTTTATCCACATATGGGAAGGGGAGCGAAAACAGAGAGAAAGAAGAGTGAGAGAAAGGGAGAGAGAAAAGAGGGAGAGGGAGAGGAGAGAGCTCAGTTTCTAGATCTTGGCAGATGTGGAAGCCTGGGAACTGCAGATAGCTTAACAAAATGATGTTTATATTTCCTGGGGGTGGATACCCAAAAGAAAGCACATAGTTTTGATTTCTTATGAAGTCTTCATTCTTTTCCCTGTAATGGTTGTAACAGTCTGCATTTCCATCCCCAGTGGACATGGACTCTTTTCTCTACTTCCTGGCCAGCATTTGTTTGATTTTAGGGAAATGGCCACTCTATTCGTTGTCATGTGGTACCACAATTTCTGTATCCATTCCTCTGTTGAGGGGCATCTGGGTTGTTTCCAGTTTCTGGCTGTTATAAATAAGGCTGCTAAGAACATAGTGGAGCATGTGTCCTTTTTACATGTTGGAGCATCTTCTGGGTATATGCCCAGGAGTGCTATAGCTAGGTCTCTATGGCTACTGCCATTGTTCTTGCATGTCAGACTCCAGTTCAAACCCAGGCTGAAGACTAAAAATTCTCTAGGAATCTTTCAGGCTTTATGTAGAGGCATTACAGTCTCATGAACCAGAGCATCTATCAGAAGCGCTCAGCCTCTTTAGCATGTGAACAGACATTACCTGACTATGAAGCCCTTATGCGTAAGCCAATCTAATATGTCCATTATATCATATATATTTAATACCAGGTCTGTTCCTCTGGAGAAGTCTATGATCCATGAAACTTACAGCAACCAAATCTTAAAAATAAATAAATAAATAAATAAATAAATAAATAACACCCCCCACAAAAAAAGAGAAAATAAAGCAAAAACAAACAAAAAGCAAAACAAAATCCAAAAGCTATTATAATCTTATTTACATAAGTAAACTGGCTTCAGAGAAGTGAAGTGATCTTCAATCCCAGAGCCAGTGAATGCTGCTTCTAGCTGAGACAATGCTACCAAGTCGAGCAAAAGAAAGTTCGAAGCCTAGGAGCCTCAGAGGTCTGGAACCTGGGAGCAAAGCACGCTGGAAAGCAATGAATGCAATAGTGCTGGGGAATCTGCCCCTCAAGTGACCTGGGCTGTATCTTCCTAGGACCCATTTCTCCATAGCCCATGCCCTCACTGCCACTTCTGGGCTGGCAGAACAGCAAGAAATAGCAGAACAAGCAAGATGCAGTAGCTTCCTTTCTGAAGGCACAGAGGTTTGTCACCTGAGATCCAGTGGGAGAAACTGATCAAAAATGAATGTGAGTTCTCACCATTCCTACTAGCTTGAACTACCCGGGGGCTAGGTCAGGGCTTTATCCTGCATGACAAGGAGATGGGGACATCCAGGGATGCCTAGCCCCTGCATTTGCCTGGCACAATGACATCTAGGTCCACACGGAGGTAAGAAGACAGACACCCAGGAAACTCCTCCCCTCTATATCTGCCTGGCACAGTCACACACTGACCACACAGCCACCCCTGCTGAGACTTATAAAGACTGTAGACTAGGATGTAACTCTCTCCTGTAAACTGGAAGGAGGGAAGGATCCAGGGGAACCACTCTGACCTGGTATGAAGTTCCAGAACTCTGTCTTGTATCTGTTCATTTTTTATGTGTTTTCCCCAAAGTTCTTTCAGTCTTGAAGCCTGCCAGGCATGGCTCAGGAGGCCAGTGACAAATGGAAAAACCTTGTCTGTTATTGTGGCACTGATGGTTCTCAGGAAGTTGGCAGATAGTCAGAAAGAATTGTATGCGTTTCTGTGATTTTTCCTAATTCTTTTAAAATAAGCTCTCATGCATTTTGTGTGATTTTGAACTTAAAGTTTAGGAAGACAGTTTAAAAATGGAATGAGAAGGAATCTGATGGTGGCACACAGATATTTTAGAGAAAATGAACTTCAGCTTTCTGTAATGTGTTTTTTATTCTAGATAAATGTATATTATTGTTTTAAGAACTTGATTACTTAATCAAGTGTTATACCCAGCAGTGAGGTCCTAATATTTTATCAATTATAAGATCTTACAAAAAACATATGCTGTAATGTATCCTCAGCCTAATATATATTAGTATAGCTTGCCATTTACAATCATGAATTGTAAATTTTAACATCCTTCTTAGGGACCCCAAAGAATTAATTTACTTTGTAGTCCCTTTCTGATCCAAATTGAAAAAAGAGAACAGGAAGGTAGTTATGGTGACTATGTAATATAATAAACTCCTTTGTGTTAATGTTGGTAAAATAATTTTTGCAATTAAGTAATGGTAGACATGGCAGGGGCTTAGGAGCATTTACAACAGGCTTCATCAGGTATCACTGTATTTGTGGATAAATTAACCTCTCCGAGCTCTCTTCAGTCTTTTCGTCTGTGGGATGATAAAATCCGTCTTGGAAGGTATTGAAGAGAACAATGGCATCTAGCAGGTATTTATTGATGGTACTGGTTATTATTGATAGGGAGGTGGAATGCACATTGTCAGCCAACCACATTGTGTTCTTTGAATGGGAAATAGATTCTCAGACTGCAGCTGGCTAGAGCTACTGTGATGCAAATCAAACCACAATCTCCTCAGATCGTAGGGATTGCTTTTCATCTTTAGTGGGACAGAAAGGCAGAAGTTTGAAGCTCAATCTTCAGTGTACAGCTAGTGTCACAGGAGTGGAGTAAGGACCCCGGAGCAGAAAGTGGTCTGTGCCCTCCCGTGGGTGGCTCAGCCATTTTCTGCTACAGTTTCATTATTTCTAAACTACGGGATATGGGGAGCCACTTTGAGCTGAAATGGAAGACTTGATATTTTAGTTGTGGAACATCATTCACATATATATTTCATTTTGTCCTCCATGGCTATAAAAAGTATTTGAAAATAAAACAAAATCAAGGAGTAAAAACTCTCGGTATGTATTTCTCTCTTGGATGATGAGGTGCTCAGTCAGCCTGCTTGGAAAAGATTATTTTCTGCTCTGGTCAAAGTGGCCTACTTTCTTTTTGTGTCGAAGGGCTTTGAAATGAGAAGTTATTTGTATTTTCCCAGGGAGTGTCCACTTTAGGAAGAAAGAAAATTATATGCCTGAAGAACATGGTTGGCCAGTGTATTGTTTATGTCTGCCTTGGGCTTGTAAGGAAGTACATAGGATTTGAGTTTATTCTTTTCTGGAAAATATAAAACATCATGTCTCATTTCATTTTATAATGGTATAATATCATTCTCCTCATTCAGTGATACTTAGGGATGCCTTCTCTGAGTACAGGGTTAGAAATTAAACCAGACCAGACACGCAGAGAAATGGAATTAAGAAAGAAAAAATTTAAAAACTCCTTAAGTAAGAAAAAGTGTTTCAGTTATTTAAGTATATTTGACCCTCTCTACTGTGTTGATTTTAGCAAGCTTTATAAAATCAATTCTGCAATTATTTTATATAAGAAACATCATCATTAAATGTACCTGGGACATCAGGGGATTCTCATGAAGAGTACAGCACGCAGAAAATAAATTAATTAGTGAAGTGTAGCGAGTACTAGAAGAGGAGTCTTTGAAGCTGGTATTGGGGGATTACCTCATTCACTTGTGCTAGGTGCCCTCTCCTGGTCATTGAGAGTAACGTTTACTGGCTTACTCTGTCTTACTATGAAGCACACGTGCAATTGCCCGTGAACTACGTGCTGGGCTTCACCTTCTAAAAATAGAGAACATTTAATTTACTGGACTTGGACTCACTCGTCCACCTCCGTTCAGAACTTTTGTTCACCAAGCAGTGCCTGGCTAGCCCTACGTGGCAGAGGTGGCCTTTTGTGAACTGGAGAACTTACTCATCTTTTTGGCTTTACATTCACCCCAGGGAATCATACTTAATGGCTTGTCCATACAACAGAAAGTGACAGGCTTGTGGGACAGAAAAGCCATCTCCAACGTGAGCAGGCCCAGATGTGAGCAATTTCCAACAGAAACCTGCAGTGCTCATCCCACTGTTGTCAGTCCCAGGGAAGGGGGCACCTACTGAGACTGAGTACCCAGCCTGCAATGTCCCCGAAGCCACTGGCTTACGGACTTTACTCTATGTTTTGGGAATCAGAGAAAACTGGGCTCACTCAGAGTCTGAAGCCTATGACTGAGTAACTATGCCTTGGTATGCCTACCAAGAAATTATGATCATATAGGGGTTCTCACAAAAGACAGCTTCCAAAGGACAAAACGATTTTAGCTTATAAGCCCTTGGAGTGGGAGTGGCTGTAAATGTCTCTAGCTCAATTTCCAGTCCAGGATATACATAAACTGTCAACTTGTTCTGAGAGGTATGGTAGGTGTAACCCTACACAAGTGATTACCGACCAACCAACCAACTAACCAACCAACCAACCAACCAAGCAAACAGCCATCACCAGCTCTAGGCTTGCTTACTGTTTGTTATATATCATTCAGTGTTCTGTAGCTCTGATGCAAATTTCCCTATCAAACCTATGCACACATGTTGAGTCACGGCAGAGAAAAGAAATCTGTAAGTGCTGCCTCTCAGACTGTTTTCTAGGCTGCAGGCAAAAGTTGCCTGTGTCTGTGTCTTTAGGGGTTCCTGGTTTTGGTCAACAAAACAGAAATGGACTGGCTTGCAAGTTTCTAAGTAACACACAATTAAATCATAGAACTGACACTATCCTCCCACTAAGTTATAGTTTTCCCTATGTCCTGTAAGTATCTACTTCCCCTCTTTATGAGTGAGATACTAGACCAACATCATCAGCTAATTAATTTCCTACTCCACTACATTTAGAATATTCAGAGTATGTAAACACACAGATGGCATATTTCTCGTCAGAAATCAAAATTCAGAACTCATTTCATAAATGTTTATACCTTGCTGTTTTAAACAATAGAATAGCTCAAGCCTGTAGTAGAACCAATTTAACTTATCCCCAACTAGCTTAAAAATAAATGAAACTCAGATTATGGTTATTTTATTTGGCTTCGGCAATTATTGGGGGTAACTTCCAATCTACTTTTTTTTTTAAATGTTTTAAGTGAGAATTTTATTTTTTTTATTAGATATTTTCTTTATTTACATTTCAAATGATATCCCCTTCCTGGTTACCCCTCCAAACAAAAAAACAAAAAACAAAAAACAAAAACAAAAAAACCTCTATTCCCTTCTTCCCTCCCCCTGCTTACAAACCTACCCTCTCCTGCTTCCTGGCCCTGGCATTCTCCTACACTAAGGGCACAGAGCTTTCACAGGACCAAGGGCCTCTCCTCCCATTGATGACCGACTAGGCCATCCTCTGCTACATATGTAGCTGGAGCCATGAGTCCTACCATGTGTACTCTTTGGTTGGTTTAGTCCCTGGGAGCTCTGAAGGTACTGGTTAGTTCATATTGTTGTTCGTCCTAAGGGGCTGCAAACCCTTCGGCTCCTTTGGTCCTTTCTCTAACTCCTTCATTGGGGACCCTGTACTCAGTCCAATGGATGGCTGTGAGCCTCTACTTCTGTATTAGTCGGGTACTGGCAGAGCTTCTCAGGAGACAGCTATATCAGGTTCCTGTCAGCTAGCACTTGCTGTCATCCACAATAGTGTCTGGATTTGGTAATTGAATATGGGAAGGATTCCCAGGTGGAGCAGTCTCTGGATTGTCCTTCCTTCAGTCTCTGCTCTGTGATGGCACACACCTTTAATTCCAGCATTTGGGAAGCAGAAGCAGGTGGATTTCTGAGTTTGAGGACAGCCAGGGCTACACAGAGAAACCCTGTCTCAAAACAAAAACAAATAAATAGATAGATAGATAAATAAATAAAGGTAGAGTACCATGGAGTTCCCAATCTACTTTTTTAACTACTGACCTGGCTACCTCCCCAGTGGTGTGCCCCAAATACTTCCTGTTTCTCCTGGCCATGTACTAATGGCCCATCTCCCCTCATGGCAGCTTCCTCCTCTCCTCCCTTTTATCCTCCTGGTCTCTTCTCTCCTTTTGCTCTTCTCTACCCCCAACCAGGTAACTCTAAACCTACTTACCTCAAATCCCTCCAGTAATTGGATGAAGCCAATTTTATTTAACCAATACTTTTAAATCGAAGAGCGCCTTTGCACAACAAAAGTTTGTAAAAGTGAGAGACCTTCAGATACAGAATTTAGCATTACAACACACAGCCACAGAATAAACCTCAACACAAGTCTACCATAGACTTGATGCCTAGCCCTTGTCCCAACTAAGATAAGAGAGTGAATCCATTCAACATGGACAACCCTAGATCACACCACTGTTTCAATAGTCAAGAGTTAATAGTGTTGATACTCTATAGTGAGTCAACAGAAATTTTGTTAAGTCTGTGATGGTGAGCCCTGTGGAGGTTCTTCCCTGACTGCCTATCAACTCCTTTCCCCCTGGGAAGATGAAAGTCTAGAACTAAGTTTAATTCTGAGGAGCAATAGAGGAAACTGGCTAACCATGTGGTAACACTTTAAACACCTAAAATCCCATTTGCTATATTCACCTTGGTGCTACACAACCCATGGTTACTTCCTGCTCTGTTCTATTTGCTTTACGTACCTGCCCATTGGCATGGCTTTTTGTGATGTAAATAACACCAAAAGATCCTAGGAAAAGAGGGTTCCTAAGTGAGACAAATGAGTACTGAGGATTTGGGAAAACAAATAAGAAAAGTGGGAACTACCCGATATTTGGTGGACTCTGAAAGAGATAGCATTCATCTAAGTCGGCTTGTCTAAGACTGGAAAGGACTTTGCCTTTGCCTGGATAACCCCGTTGGCCTCTTTTACCCGTCTCATTACAGACATGAAGAAAACAACTCCACAGACAGGTGTTTCCTCACATAGTAGAACAGCCTTTTATTTGAGTCCTTACTGAGGATGAATTGACAGAGCCCTGGTAAGCCAGAATGTCTGTAACTGTAGAACCAGAAGCCCACAGGATGGTGAGTGACTTCCATGTACCCAGTGCCTGAAGCTAGTAGTCATGGCTCTCAAAACATTATCATTTTTTTTTCTGCCTCCTTGTTTATTGCTTCATAGGTTAAATCCTCCACGGACCTAATGGCTAATGGCACCGTATATTCACTGTTAAAGATGCAGCATAAGGGTCTGCCAGATAGCTGAGGGGATAAAGGCACTGGCTGTCAAGCTTGATGACCTGACTGTGATCCTAATGGTGGAAGGATGGAACCACATTCCGTCAGTTAGTATCTGGCCTTCATATGCGTGCTATAGCTTGTGTGCACACAGAAGCGCTGAAATAAATATAAAGGTTGCTATTGAAAATAAGGCAGGAAGGTTTTCTCCGAGGTTGCATCTGGGTGTTTGATCCAAACATGAAAGAGAACAAAACAAGTATTCCTGTGTGTGTGTGTGTGTGTGTGAAAGAAATGGAGTAAGAAGAAAATAAAACTCATAGGGAAACACAAAGATATAGAATGTTCTCAAAGCACTTCCTCTAACCTGGTACCAGCAGGGTCTATGATCCTGTGACATGTGGTTCCGCTGGTTCGAAGGTCAGCCTTTTCCTTTGGCCCAGTCAGCCCTGTCCATCAGAACAAATGCTCTCGTTTTAGCTGGCACTTTTAACAGGAGTATCAAGTGGATGTGAAAACTTTCTTGAAGGAATTTAGCAACCAGTCTTAGAGTCTTTTTTTTTTTCAATTAGACTTTTATTATCGTTACAAAAAACCCAAAACAAACAAACAAACAAACAACAAAACTGTTTTCACAGAAATATTTGGGAAAAGGTCTTAGAGTCTTGCAGATAGCAAAACTTTAATTGCTTTTGTTTAGCTGGCTTCGGGGGCACTATCTAAGCAGTACACTATTAAGCCTCACGTCTATCCTTAGGGAAGTTCACAGTCGCAATCCTTGTTCATCATACTTTTAGATTCATCATTACGATATGACTAATTTAACTTATGTCTAAAAGATATAAAAACTACTTATTTACATTGTAGGTCAACAATCTTAATGTATTCAATAAAAGGGATTTACTAAAGGGAAGGCTAGCACATGCATTGACCTTAGTTTATATGAAAATTGAACTGAATATTGCAATAGAAGACAACAAAGAACTTGAAATTTCTTAGGCTAATAGGCTGTATAATAATACACTTAATTTTTAGCCTAGGAGTGAAGGGGGCATTTTAATCATTAGCTCAGTATGTCAAGTATTAACAAAAATTATCCAAATCAAAGTAGAAAAAATGGTTTTCCCAACAGTAGCACAGAAGTTAGACCCTCTCAAACAGTTTTTACCTGCAAGAAAAGCCAGTTGATTTTATAGGTGGGTTCTCCATTGAAGGACATTGCATGCTCCCTTTTGGGATGTTTTCTCCAGGCAGGAAACATATTTGAGAAACAGAAGAATCAAGCTAGACATAGTGGTGCATGCCTTTAATCCCACACTTGGGAGGCAGAGGGAGGTAAATCTCTGAGTGGAAGGCCAGCTTGGTCTGCAGAGAGAGTTCCAGGATAGTCAAGACTACACAGAAACCCTTTTAAAAAAAAAAAAAACAAAAAACAAAAAACAACACACACACACACACACACACACACACACAGAAGAAAAGTTTCCAACATGAGAATCATGGGAATATAAGCAATGTTTAAAAGTCTACAGAGAAGAAAAAAATTAAATATATAAGGTGAGAATGAAAGACCTCTGGGAAATTGTCGACTAGCTTCATTTATGTACCCGTGGCCTTTCAAAGAAAAGAAGACAGAAGTTGGAGAGTAACTGCCCAAACTCTCCAAACTTACTGAGAGTTCAAAATTTCCATGCTTAATAAGAGTAGTCTCTGTTACAAGAAACACCATACAAAGATTCATCACAACTAAGTTTTGCAAAATCTATAAGAAGAATAAAAGTTTCAAAGGGGGAGCTAGAAAGGAACACAAATAAAGTTAGTTATCGCATTTTTCAATGAAAAACAGTTTTGAAGAACTAAAGAGAGAAACTCACAATTTAGAATCCTGTGCTTAATCAGTTTTCAAACCATGAAAGGTAAAATAAAGATTTTTTTTCTGAGATATTCAAACGCTGAGAGAATTTATCAGTAGATCTGAACTAAACAAAATATAACTTAAGCCTTCAGAAAGGAAAATAATAGAATTTCATAAAAGCAGGGCATCAGAAAAGGTGTGAGTGCACACTGGTTTATGTATAGGTGAAAATTTATTTTCTGAATATACTTGACATCAAGTAACTGGGTTGGAGAGATGGCTCAGAGGTTGAGTGCTTGCTTCTTTTCCAGAGGACCTGAGTTTGGTTCCCAGCACCCACATGGTTGCTCACAACCACCTACTACTCAAGCTCCGAGCGATCTGGAGTCCTCTTCTGGTCTCTGACCACACACACACACACACACACATACACACACACACACACACACACACACACACACACGCCCATACAAACACATAAAATATTTTACAGTGATAATAACTATTTAAGATAATAGGGATGCATTGTATAACTTAAAACAATAAATAGATGAAAATGATAATAAAAATCCAGAAGGAGGAAATGAGTAAAGTCTTAGAAGAATATTAAGCTCTACAAGAAGTGGCCAAACAATCCAGGCTGTTGCTGAGATAATGGGTTGCTCTTCAAAAACTGATAGTGGGCCCCATTGCTGATAACAATACCCACACAACTCACTGAAATGGAGAGGTTGAGATGTGCCTACATGGTGCTTTCACACCTATGATCTATTGTCTTTACTGCAGGAAGATACTCTGTGGGCTACAGAAAGAAAACACAAACACCTACCCAGCTACAAAACTTTTGACCTACAATCTGTCCTACGTGCAAAATGTGCTAGGGCAATGGTGGCTCAGAACTTGTGAGAGTAACCAACCAATGTCTGATTCAACTTAAGACCCACACTGCCAAATGGAACCCGTACCCGACGCTTTTGGGGTGACCAAGAACCAGAGAATAAATAGCCCAGAGACCCAGGGTTTAAACGCTACTGGTTTAAAAAAAGGTATTAGTAAGA
>JADRCD010214816.1:0-14894 GCA_019843815.1 Montemys delectorum | reverse complement strand
TTTCTTTCTTTCTTTCTTCCTTGACCAATTATCATTGAGTAGAGTGTTGTTAAGCTTCCACATGTGTGTGGGCATTCTATTGTTTATGTTGTTATTGAGGAGCAGCCTTAGTCCATGGTGATCTGATAGGATGCAAGGAAATTATGTCAATCTCCTTGTATCTGTTGAGGTCTGATCTATGACCAATTATGTGGTCAGTTTTAGAGAAGGTACCATGAGGTGCTGAGCAGAAGGTATATCCCTTTGTTTTAGTATAAAAAGTTCTATGGATATCTGTTAAATCCTTCTGTTTCATAATTTCTGTTAGTCTCACCATGTCTTTAATTAGTTTCTGTTTCCATGATCTGTCCATTGCAGAGAGTGGGTGTTGAACTCTCCTACTACTGTTGTATGGGGTGCAATGTGTGTTTTGAGCTTTAGTAAAGTTTCTTGTGTGAATGTAGATGCCCTTGCATTTGGAGCATAGAGGTTCAGAATTGAAAGTTCCTCTTGGTAGATTATACCTTTGATGAATATAAAGTGTCCCTCCTTATTTTTTTTGATCACTTTTGGCTGAAAGTTGATTTTATTTGATATTAGAATGGCTTCTCAAGCTTTTTTCTTCAGGTCATTGGCTTGGAAAATTGTTTTCCAGTCTTTTATTCTGAGGTAGTGTCTGTCTTTGTCACTGAGGTGGGTTTACTATATGCAACAAAATGTTGGTTCCTGTTTATGTACCCAGTCTGATAGTCTTTGTCTTTTTATTGGGGAATTGAGTCCATTCATATTAATAGATATTAAGGAAAGGTATTTGTTGCTTCCTGTTATTTTTGTTGTTATAGTTGGAATTCTGTTCATGTGGCTATCTTCTTTTAATTTTGTTGGAAAACTACGTTTTTGCTTTTTCTAGGGTATAGTTTCCCTCCTTATGTTGAAGTTTTCCATTCCTTACCATTTGAAGGGCTGGATTTGTAGAAATATATTGTGTAAATTTGGTTTTGTCATGTTATACTTTGGTTTCTCCATCTATGGTAATTGAGAGTTTTGGGGGTATAGTAGCCTGGGCTGGCATTTGTGTTCTCATAGGGTCTGTATAACATCAACCCAGGATCTTTTGGCTTTCATAGTCTTTGGTGAGATGTCTGGTGTAATTCTGATAGATCTGCTTTTATATGTTACTTGAGCTTTTTCCCTCACTGCTTTTAATATTCTTTCTTTATTTTGTGCATTTGGTGGTTTTACTATTATGTGGCGGGAGGAATTCCTTTTCTGTCCAGTCTAATTGGAGTTCTATAGGCTTCTTGTATGTTCATAGGCATCTCTTTCTTTAGGTTAGGGAAGTTTTCTTCTATAATTTTGTTGAAGACATTTACTGGCCCTTTAAATTGGAGGTCTTCACTCTCTTCTATTCCTATTATCCTTAGGTTTAGTCTTCTAATTGTCTCATGGATTTCCTGGATGATTTGGGTTAGGAACTTTTTGCATTTGTATTTTCTTTGACTGTTATGTCAATGTTTTCTATGGTATCTTCTGCACCTGAGATTCTCTCTTCTATCTCTTGTATTCTGTTGGTGATACTTGCATCTATGGTTCCTGACTTCTTTCCTAGGATTTCTATCTCCAGAGTTGTTTCTCTTTGTGACTGCTTAACTCTTTCTACTTCTATTTTTATGTCCTGAATGGTTTTGTTCAGTTCCTTCATCTGTTTGGTTGTGCTCTCCTGTAATTCTTTAAGGGATTTTTTTATTTCCACTTTAAGGGCTTCTACTTGTTTACCTGTGCTCTCCTGTAATTCTTTAAGGATTTTTTTTTGTTTCCTCTTTAAGGGCTTGAACCTCTTTATCTGTGCTCTCCTGTATTTCTTTAAGGGAATTATTCATGGTCTTCTTAAATTCCTCTATCTCCATTGTGAGATATGATTTTAGATCCAAATCGTGTTTTTCTGGTGTTTTGGGATATCCGGGACTTGCTGTGTTGAGAGTACTAGGTACTGATGAATCCAAATTGTCTTGTTTTCTTTTGATAAGATTCTTGTGTTTGCCTTTTGCCATTTGTTGATCTCTGGTGTTAGATGTTTTTGCTTTCTCTGGCTGGAGCTTGTTCCTCCTGTGGGACTGTAAGCCTGTGTCAGCACTTCTGGTAGATCAGCTCTCTTCTGGTTATATCAATGTGCAGAGAGCTGTCCCTTCTGAGTCCCTGGGTCAGAGTAAACCCTGGAGACAGGCTCTCCTCTTGAGGGAAAAGTGCAGAAAGAGCAGTGAATCTGCCTTCCCTCCTAGGTGTAGACTGAATACCTGGGTTGGACCCCTCCCTGGAGGCAAGCTCTCTACTTTCGGGGAAGAATCAGAGAGGGCTGTGGATCCACTGTCCCTCCTAGGTGTAGAAGGAGATAGAAAGGATCCTGTTCTGGTTGTCTTGCCACTTCTGAGGCCTGTGCCTCCTGACTGGTCCCTCCTTAGAGACTCCCCCTCCATTAAACATTTTACACATTCCCTTTACATTATAGCCTAAACATGAACCTCATCTAATGCCTTTTTGCCTGTGATTCTATTGTTAGGTTTTTACTTGATCAGTGATATTTTAATTGAACACATGATGTCATTAAATCAGGGATATAAACAGCCTATGTGATATCTATATTTTACTGGTGAGAGTTCATCATTAGGTCATTTTTATTTCTCCTCTCAATTAGTGCTCAACTAGTGATTAGAAACAAATTACAAACATATATACATATATCTTTGTAAAGACACAGTATATCACTATTCAGCAGGATGTTGTTAATACTCCCATGAGATAACAGTTAACAATTGAAGTATTTACCAGGACCATCTGATAAAGCTTCTAAATGAAAAGTTTTGGGGATTATATTAAGCATATGTGGGGTGAAATGAGTTCCCTAGACAAAGGTGTTGGGCTGGGAACTACCCTTGGAAATCCTTACAACCTGGACGAACAGGGCTTCTCTACAAAACACAACACTTAGCACTAATATTTGGCACAACTTGAATGTTTGATAAACATGAATTTTTTATTATAAAGCCAAAAAATCTATACCAGATGATTCCTAAATTTCTTACTTTGTGTTGTAAAATTTATAAGATTATACTATTTATTGAGCTGTTCGTTTATTTTAATTCACATGTTTAATGATACTTTCTAAAAGATTCCTTAAGTAGTTCTTCCAGAGAAAATCTCTACATGTTTTACATGCATAAAATAATACTACATTCTTGTCTTTGATAAGTCTCTAATAGTGTTGGAATTGCCTACATTGTCTTAATATTTAAATGTTATAAACCCAAGTTTTAGATATTCATTTCTTTTCTTTAAAACAAGTAAAACAATTACTTGAATTATGTGTATGGTAAATAAATTCATGAACTTTTCACTTCCTATTTCTACATAGAACTTTATCTTTTTACTTTAAAATTAAAGTTGAAACAATTCAATAAAGGTTAAACATTAGGCATTGTAGAATGGATTCTGTGTATATCATATTTAAGCAGAAAGTCTGAGATCAATATAGAATTGCTTCATTAACAATTTAATATATTTATCTAAAATATCTTTTAGTACCTTAAAGCTGTGATGGGTGGGATGTAATGATGTAAAAGCTGATGATATAGACTGTCAAGCTTTCTACAGAAGTTTTGTAATCCAAATACTAGGTGCTCAGCTTTAATAAATGCACCTACCTGCACGCAGTGTTTCGAAGTCAGCAGAAATCATTGAAGTCAGATAACATGTTAATAAATTAACAAAAACTTAAAATATTTGAATTCTTACAATGATGGTTTAATTTTTTAAAAAAATTAATGGATATCAAAATCAAATTGTGTGTGCTTTTCCCCTTAACTTTATATAGAAAGTTAACACTTGAACAAGAGTTGGTAAACATACTAATGTTACTAATGAATAGGACTACCCTTAGAGTTCTGTGATTTAAGTGAATCATTGTTTAGTATCTTTATCATAATCAATAAGTAAAAATGTTATAGGAGCCCAGTTAAGAAGTTTAGCTGAAGTCTATTTTGTTTTGTTTTTATTGATATATCTGGCAATCTAAGATACTGAATAATAACAATTCAGTGAGCATTGCATGATTAAAGTATTTTTTTCAACTTTTCATGGGTAGAGATGTAAAGCCTAAAAGGCCAATTAACCAATTAGTGACCATATCCAATTATTGAATAAAAAAATTATTAAGCTGGTCAGTTCTGGTGCATGCCTTTAATCCCAGCACTTGGGAAGCAGAGGCAGGCAGATTTCTGAGTTTGAGGCCAGCTTGGTCTACAGAGTGAGTTCTAGGACAGCCAGGGCTACACAGAGAAACCCTGTCTCAAAAAAAATTATTAGAAAAATATTAAATGCATGGTTTTATATATCTCTCTGAGACCATTTTAAATATTTTGCTGAAAGCAAGCTGGTTACTTTCTTAATATATGTGTATTACCCAACTATATTTCTGATACTATGCTATGCTGAAATTTTCCTTTATTCCTTTATTCACTGGAAGCACATCATTTTGTAAGACTGTCACTAAAAGTTGTTGCTTGTTTTTCTATGTTTACTCAAAATAATTTATATTATGATTAACAGGGAAAGGCTTTTTCACTTTGATATAACTACAAGAAAATATAGATGGTTAAAATATGACAAATTAAAATGTAATTGATGATAAAAGCAATTGATACCATTGTGTAACCATTATTACTTATATTTTTAGAGCCACGACCAAAAAACGAAAAGAAGTTAGGTATGTATTTTAATGTATAAGCTTATGCATGCATTTTTTATTCATAATGAATCATAACACACCTCTTTGAAATGTTAAGGTAAATATTATCCAAAACAACATTTAAAAAAATCAACAATCTTTTATAGAAAAGTATGTTATGCTGTTTTTAAAGAGAAACTATCTTTCTGACTTTGTTATAGTCCTAGGGTATCCATTTATACATCAAAAATGTACTTGGATAATTACAGACATATAACTTATTTGTTGAGGGAAAATATGAAACAATAATGCTATGCATCTAAAATGCCAATTTTTAGAAAAATACACTAGTATTTACATGAAAACTATAAGAAGTTTCTATGGTTCAAACAATCTGTTCTCTGAACTTTAGAGCCAGAGACTTCCTATTAGATAAATATCTGTATTCATACTTCTCTTCCACTCCCCTGAGTTAGAACACTTCCATAATTGGTTGTATGCAGCAGAAACTTGTTTTCATAAGTACACACAGCATCTGATCATAAAAAAGTTAAAATGTTGCTTCATTCTTGCCAAATGTATTCATGCTGTATAATTGCTGTCAACAAAAAATCACAAACTGGATATTTTTAATTTTATTTATTCTTTTTTTTACACTCTAGATAGTATGAAAAAAATTTTAATGTATGTTTACTTTTTTCCTTACTAGAGTCTAAAAATCCTAAATCAATTGAGGTGGTTGACCCATCTTTTCCTGAAACCCACAGAGAAAAATCCTTCCTTGCCTTTTTGGACTGCTAGTGCTTATTAGCATTCTTGCTGTGCTCCTGCTCCAATGCCTGCACAGATGAACTTTCGTCTCCATAGTTACATGGCCATCTTTTCCAAGAGTATCTTTGTCTTAGTTGCTTTCCTCTTAACAATATCAGTCAGGGTTAATGAAAGACCTACCTACACCCCTCTTGTTATACTCTGTAAGAAGCATATTTCAAAGTAGGATAACAACCCCTACTGTTATATCTGTAAGAAGCATATTTCAAAGTAGAATAACATTTTTAAGTCTTAGAGATTCAGAATTGAACATACATTTTTTGGAGTACACAGTTGATTCTTTAAAGCCTGTCCCATATCTTGCCAAAATTCACATCCTTCCTATGGGCAAATATATTGATACTATACCTACAAAGTCAAATCTTAATTAGTACAACATCTACTGTATTTCTGCCATTTAATTTCACTTACACTTAACTACAATTTCAGATGTCAATGTCATTGTTTCAATGATCTGCATCAGCTTTGGGGAAAGAAAAAAATGATATAAGTATTCTTTACCTATGTACCTCTAAGTCCATAATGATCTATTTCCAAATAAAATAAGACAGTCATTCTCATTTCAAGAAGGAAAAATAAGAATGTGTTTCATAAACAAGTTTTTAATCCTGGTTAATATCAAGTCTAAAGAATATTCTCTCTGGGTCTGTCCTTTTCTTGTAGGCTTGATGGAATGCTGTCCCTACCCTTCCTACAGAGGAATGTGTCACCCTCTTTAGTCATTTTATTTTATCTCTGTCCCATTAGTTGTCCCATTACATTTTATTTCTGGCTTTATTATTATTATTATTATTGAGTCAAAATTTCATTTATTTATTTCTTGGAATCGAAGTACTCCTCAATGACACCCTTGGCCTGAGATTCTTTAACACAGTCCTTAACCGGTACATAACCACAACCAACCACTCTCTGTGGCTTCCCCTCTGGATCGATTTTACAGAGGCCTACCCATTCCTCTAGTTTCTTGTTACCATCGACCTTATCCAGGTTGATTTGTTGCTTAGCACACAGTGCATCCACCAGCTTGACATCTATGGTCTCATCACAGTTGGATGCAAGCACATAGAGATGGGCTTGGTGCTTTTAGGTCATGTGCTAGGCCACATGGATGAGGTAGCATCTCTCTAGCCATGGTAGTGGATTATGAGTGATGATGAATCTTGGATGTACCCAAGCCTCTGCCTCCACACAAGTCAGTGGTAGCTGGGGAAAAAGCATGTTACCATTTTTTAATTTAAAATCTCCAATAGCTTGATTCATCTTACATTCAATCTGCAATCATAATCATTGATAAAGATAAAGTACCCCACAGATATTTTCCAGACCATATTATGTAGAGAATCTTGTGTCCTATATGGAAGAATCACCTGAGAATGAGTCTTTGGAGAAGAGTATATTCTTTAAAAGACCCATTTTCTTTCTTCCAGTATCCAGTAGCATGTTACATTTTCTAATGAGGTAATGCAAGAGTCTCCTTTAACATCTCTGTTCCAAGCCGCATGTTGTTTAAATGTACAGCAGTAAATTTGCTTTAGTTTGGATGTATTCTTTCAAAGCCCTGGTATTATCTATATGACAGGATTAGGTCATGGCCACAAACTGGTGACTAGACACTGAAGTTTCTCATTTTAAGAATAAGATCAAGGCTTTTGTGTAGTTTTAGCTCGCATGCTTCCTCTATTTCTATCTCTGTCATGCAGTGACACAATACCCCTCCTTTCCACAGCAATACACCATCTTAAAACGTGCTAGCAACTAGCTCTTCTCTTGGACTTTAGTCACGCCAATACTGTGAAAATTGCCTTTTTTCCATATAAAACAACCACTGTGTGATTGTCTGCTATTCCAGGAAAAAAAATCCTCTCAAAACAGCAACCACTACCAGCAAGAACAATAAAACCAAGTAGACAGTTTTTTTTATAGATTTCTTCGAGGTCCAACTTTAGAAGTCAGAAGAGGAGGAGGGTCAGATGAGACTAGGAAGTTGAAGATAATAGAAGGAGTCATAGGCAGATGTGGCATACTTTATCACTGGGACACACATACATGATAAACTATTTCTTAATTCTCTACAGAACTGTCTTAAGTATCAGTAGTAAGCAAGTACTAGTCTCCTCAAAGCAATCTAGGCTCTTTTCAAGTATTTCCAATAATGTTGCAGAATTTCCTCAGTATGTATTCCACAGACTACTTCCAAATTTTTATTGTTACAGCAGAGCAGTATTCCACAACGTAATGTAATCTGTGAGTTTCTATGAATAGAATAAGATAGTTCAGACTTTTTCTTAAAGCAACATGTATCTTCCACCATAGTTCTGCAAGGTAAACACTACTTTTTGAAGCTAAGCAGAAATGTCTTCTTTGCCTCTTCCTTTAGTGGTTACCAGAAGTTTATGAATTCCTTGAGATTTAATCTCATGATGTCAATCTCTACCACCATTGTCACATATCCACTTTTTCCTTCTATCTCTTAAGAGGACTCACCCTATTCTAACATCTCATCTCTTTTGAATCTCACCTTAATTAATTATATCTGCATTAACTCAATTTTCAAATGATGTCACTTCATAAGTATTGATGCTAAAGACTCAACCTGTCTTTAGGGGATACATACAAACCATAACATACCTGAATTTCTTAAATACCAGGATATCTGTTAGATTGAAACAATTTTTTCCAATTTTGTTATTAAAATGATTTGTCTAACACTATTTTGGAACTATTTCTAATAGGTAGTTTAAAATTAAGGTGACAATTTGGGTTTAAGTGAACTCTCAAGTATCTGTTCATCTGAGGCACATTTTTAAAAACAAGAGCCAAATGACAAGCATATAGTGAGTTTTTAACTACTGTGTTTAATAATCTTTCTTTAACAAAGCTCCATAAAAATACATTATTAGCAAAATACTTCATTTTTATGGAGATGAATACAAATTACTGAAAATGATAATTTTTTGCTTTAGTTTATATTTTAGAATTATTTTTTTCTGTTTTTTTCTTTCTCTTTGCAGAACCACAAGAGAAAAAGGAAGCAAAACTAGGTGACAATATTTTATTCTCTTCCATTAATTTGGAAATGATAATTTTTTGCTTTAGTTTACATTTTAGAATTATTTTTTTCTGTTTTTTTTCTTTTTCTTTGCAGAGCCACAAGAGAAAAAGGAAGCAAAACTAGGTGACAATATTTTATTCTCTTCCATTAATTTATCTATTCATTTATTTTTACAACCTGATTACATGCCTGATCACAGATCCCTAACATTCTCTCTCTCATAATCCTCTGAGAAGGTGGGGTTCCCTGAGTATTCCTCAACCCTGGTGCATCAAGTTCTGTAGGGTTAAGTGCATCCTCTACCACAGATGCCAGACAAGGCAGCCCATTTGGGCAAAGAATTATACAGACAGGCAACAGCTTTAAGAATGGCACCCACATGGAAACTGAACTGCACATCTGCTACTTATGCGCCTGGGGCCTCAGTCCTCTCATGTATGCACTTTGTTTGGTGGCTCAGTATCTGAGAGCCCTGAAGTGTCAAAGTCAGGTGATTCTGTTGGTCTTCCTATGGAGTTCCTATCCCTTTGGTTTCCACAATCCTTTCCTGATTTTTCCATAAGAGTCCCAAACTTAATCCAATATTTGGCTGTGGATTTCTACATATTTTAACCAGCTGCTGAGTGAAGCCTCTCAGAGGACAGTTATGCTATGCTTCTGTCTGTAAGCATAACAGAGTATTATTAATAGGGCTGCCTTGTCTGGCCTAGAGGGAGGGAATATGTTTAACCCTGCAAAAACATGATGCACCAGAATGGGAGAATACAGGAGAAGTACCCTTTCAGAAGAGAAGGCGAAAAGGAATGGAGGAGGAGATTCTGGGAGGGGAGTAGACTCCGAGGGGGCAGTGTTTTGGTTGTAAATAAGTAAATAAACAAATTAGAAAAATAGTGTCATGTATTGGTGCTTGCCCAAATTCATACTTCCTTCATGCTGGAATTGAAAATATTACTGGTTACCCACATATTTAAAGATTCTCAGTTCCTTATGATTTTTTTTCCTTTCTAATGTCCTATAATATTTGACAGTACTGAAGTGAAATCTAGAATTCCAGTTAGCAAAATATGTCTACAGTATGTCTTTATATCTATGGGTTATCAAACTGCTTAATACATTTTAAAACAGTTCCTCACATTGTGGTGACTGCAACAATACAATTATTTCATTGCTATTTCAGAACTGTAATTTTCTAATCTTATGAATTATAATGTAAATATCTGATATGCAACCCCTAAATGAGTCATGACTCACAGGTTGAGGACCACTGCTTTATGTTAAACTTGGTAATGAAGCCAGAAGTTAGAATTTATTCTTCTGGGTGATTTGAAATCAAATATTATCCTTGTCACTTTTGCTATTTTGTTTTCATCAATAATTACCATAGTCACAAATTCACAAAATCATGGGCTATTTAGGTATGAGAAGAGCAATGGCTAGACTCCATGAAGATTCTTGTGAAGTATTGATTGAGTACACCACTGTTTCTTTCATCATTATAGAGGCATACAGCATGACAAGTGCTATCCTCAACACAGTAGTTATGGAGATGGTTCAAAAGGCCAAATCCATACAAATAGCTTTTCAATATTTTCAGACTAACAAATCTTGGACTAAAATTCTACAATGTGTCTAATTTTTTATGAACTCTCAGTAATTCTATAAAGAAATCATCCTAGAATAAGTATATCATTTTATTAACTAGTAATGTTGACCAAAAAGCAGAGTGAGCTCTTTTAGTTTATGTCATGATTAAGTGCTCCTTGAGATACCTACTAGCTACTGGACCAAGGCAGGTTTATAAAAGCCCTCAAGCACTATGGAAGGTATTCCTTTATTATGAGAAGTGATATAGTAAAATCTTTCCCATTAACCTAATCTAAGAATGTCTAGCGTTGTCATGCTGCTACGCTCATCACAGGGTATTGCAGCTAGTCATAACTTGTATCTGGATGCTCTTGTAAATAATATATTTGCATGCAACAGAGCATATAAATGTCTATCTACCCTTTTATGATTTATTTTCTGATGTTATTGTTTGTTTATTAGAGGAAAGTATTGTTTACAAGAATTTAATGTTATTTTTTTAAACTACATTTATTTCTTTAGAGAGAGATGAGGTACAGACAGAGACAGAGAGCATAAATGCATGTACTCATGCCAAGGGTAGCACACTGAGGTCAGTGGACAACTTGGAATTGACTCACTCCTTCCATCCTGTGGGTTATGAGGAGTAAGCTTTGGTTTGATGGTGAGTAAGCACATGTACGATACCACTAGTCCAGCAATAAAAAGAGAGCCTTTAAAAGCTAGTTATACATAATACCATTTAGGACTTACATTAGTTACAATAGTGTATTTATCGAGTAACTGATTAACTTCTTATCCTTTCAGCATCATCTGACAAAGGCCAAACACGCAGTATGTACATAGGTTTCCTCTGTAATGTTCAAATATAATCTCTTTAAAAATCATTTTTCATTTCCAAAATTGTAAAGTTTAATCTTGCTTCAATACTTTTGCTTTCCAAAAAAAGAGTCTGTGATTTGAAAATTATAGGTTCCATGTAAATAAAGTTTTATGTATATTGTTTTCCTAAAACAAAGCCTTTGGAACTTTAATACGAGACTAGATAGCCCAAAATCTTAAAATCTTTTATTCCTATTGTCACATTTGTTATTTTCAATTTTATAAATCATTGGCCTAAGTCATAGAGAATACTCATTGTATAATACATTAGAAAACTTAAAAATATCTGAAATATCTTTTTTTTTATTGCTTTCAGAACAGAACATCACCAGACCAGAGCAAGTTATTCCTCATGGTAAACCAGGTATTTCTTAGGTGATATTACTGCATCTAGTTGTCTCACACTGTCCTACTTATATCAAAAGGAAGATTATGGAGTCAGATCTAAAATCAGTTGTGATAACTCATGCCTCAAGTCATCAGCTTCTAAAGACCATTTCCAATCTTAGTTATTATCCCACTAGGTTATTATCCCACCATTGCCTGAGCTGAGAGTTTAATGATAGGATTCAAATAGACAGCCTGCCTGCATTGCCCAACAGACCTGGGCTTATCAATCACAAAGAGCATCCAGTCAGCACCCAGGTAAATGGGCTCTTCATTTGGCTTTGCCTGTTACTACCTAAGATAAGAAAGGCATCTAAAAGTGTGTTTTAGATTTACTCTCATCCCCTTAGAGTTCCCAATTCCAAGAACATTGAGTAAATGCACATATGTCCTACATCCTTGGCTCCCTCTTTCCTTTCTACTCCAATCCTCTTTCCCTGGGGTTCAGAGAAATTATAAGTAAAAATGACATACCATGATGATAAAGATGTAGAATTTACAGAAACAACTTAAAAGCTAGATTTATACAAGAATAGAAGTTTCTAGTAAGAAATTCATTTTCAGTTACCACAGAGAATATTATCCATCAATCTAGGCATCCCATGAAATCCTACTCAATCTTGTGAATATGTGTAGGCAGAGTTCTTTGAAAAGTTAAAAATATTAATTTGTTTAAATGAAACATGGGAAACCATTTGCTTACATTTTGAAATTGCATGTGAGAAAGTTCATATGTAGTAGATTTGAGTCAGTTTGATTTGATTCATCTGTGCTTTTAAAATATGAAATCTCACAGGCTATGATATCATATGCACATGCCTGTAATGCTAATACTTGGTAGCTGGAAGCAAGAAGAATAGTAATTCAATGGCATTCTCAGGCATTTGGCAAGTTTTAAAACTAGTTCGAACTACTTGAGACCATGTCATGTCACACATGTGTGTGTGTGCACATGCTGCAAACACACACACACACACACACACACACACACACATATGTATGTGTGTGTGAGAGAGACCTAAATATAAGAAAATACAAGAGTAGTAAAATAAAGGCAATAGAATGCAGAGATCAGAATGGCTGTCTCATTGACAGAAATAAAGAAATACAATCTTAGAATCTCCTAGTTAAAAGCTGTACTGAAACATTAATTCTTGTCTTAAATATGTGCTATTTTTAGAAATTCATGCAAATGGGTGTATATTGAGCACATGATTTCTTCCCACAGTTATCAGTCTAATACAAACTTCATATCCTTTAAAAATACCATCCTGACTGAGGTAACTCAGTCACAAAAGAATGTACATAATACTCACTGATAAATGGATATTAGCCCAAAAGTTGAGAATACCCAAGATTCAAGTCACATACCATATGAAGCCTAAGAAGAAGGAAAACAAAAATGTGGATGCTTCAGTGCATCTTAGAAGGGTGAACAAAATACCCACAAGAGGAAATTTGGAGACAAAGTGTGGAGCCGAGATTGAAGAAAAGGCCATCCAGAGACTGCCCTACCTGGGTATTCATCCCAAATACAGCCACCAAACCCGGACACAGTGCTTACTGATGGAAGCCTGACATGGCTGTCTCCTGAGAGGCACTGCCAGAGCCTGACAAATACAGAGGTGGATGCTTGCTGCCAAACAATGAACTGAGTGTGGAGGTCTGCAATTGAGAAGTTGGAGAAGGTATTGAAGAAGCTGAGGGGTTTTGCAGCCCCAGGGAGGGAACAACAGTCTCAACAGGCCAGATCCTCCAGAGGTCCCAGGGACTGGACTACCAAGCATGGAATGACCCATGACACTGGCCACATATGTGGCAGAGGATGGCCTTGTTGGACATAGGTGGGAGGAGATGTCCTTGGGCCTGAGGGTGATTGATGCTCCAGTGTAGGGGAATGCCAGGGCAGGAAGATGTTAGTGAGTGGAGGAGTGGGGGAGCACCCTCATAAAGGCAGAGGGGATGAGATAAAGGGTTTCTGAAGGAAGACTTGGGAAGAGAAAAGATTTGAAATGTAAATAAAGAAATTATCAGAAATTGTCAACTCAGGAGGCAGGGCTAGCCAGGAGGCAAAGGCCTCAGAAGTGGCAGGGCACCCTGCACAGGATCCTTTCTACCTCCCTCTTCACCTAGGAGATACTACAGATCTACAACCCTCTCTGTCCTTTCCCCACAAGCAAAGAGCTTGCCTTCGGGGAGTGCTCCAACCCAGGGACTCAGATGAGAACTCCATTTTCTCTCTGGTAACCTTCTAAGGCAGGACAAGCCAGGAGGAACAGGCCTCAGAAGTGGCAGGGCAGCCAGCAGCACAGGATCATTTCTACCTCCCTCTTCACCTAGGAGGCACTGCAAATCCACAGCCCTATCTGTCCCTTCCCTGAAAGTGGAGAGCATGTCTACAGTTTTTGTTCTGACCCCAGGACTCAGGAGAAAGGACTGATCCACAGCCCAATGCACACAGGTCTTAACAGAGGGGAGCTGATCTCCCAGAAGTGCTGTCACAGGCTTACAGACCCATAGGAAGAACAAGCTCCAACCAGAGAGAGCAAGAACATCTAACACCAGAGACCAACAAATGGCAAAAGGCAAACTCAATAATCTTACCAACAGAAACCAAGACTACTTGGCTTCATCAGAACCTAATACTCCCACCACAGCAAGTCCTGGATATCCCCAAACACCAGAAAAGCAAGATTTGGATCTAAAATCATATCACACTATGGTGCTAGAGGAATTTAAGAAGGACATGAATAACTCCCTTAAAGAAATACAGGAGAGCATAGGTAAATAGATTCAAGCCCTTAAAGAGGAAACAAAAAATCCCTTAAAGAATTACAGGAGAGCACAACCAAACAGATGAAGGAACTGAACAAAACCATTCAGGACCTAAAAATGGAAGTAGAAACAGTTAAGAAATCACAAAGAGAGACAACTCTGGAGATAGAAATCCTAGAAAAGAAGTCAGGAACCATAGATTTAAGCATCACCAACAGAACAGAAGAGAGAGAAGAGATTATCTCAGGTGCAGAAGAGACCATAGAAAACATTGACACAGCAGCCAAGAAAGCAAAAAATGCAAAAAGTTCCTAACCCAAAACATCCAGGAAATCCAGGACACAATTAGAAGACCAAACCTAAAGATAATAGGTATAGAAGAGAGTGAAGACCTCCAACTTAAAGGGCCAGTAGATGTCTTCAACAAAATTATAGAAGAAAACTTCCCTAACCTAAAGAAAGAGATGCCTATGAACATACAAGAAGCCTATAGAACTCCAAATAGACTGGACAGAAAAGGAATTCCTCCCGCCACATAATAGTAAAACCACCAAATGCACAAAATAAAGAAAGAATATTAAAAGCAGTGAGGGAAAAGGCTCAAGTAACATACAAAAGCAGATCTATCACAATTACACCAGACATCTCACCAAAGACTATGAAAGCCAAAAGATCCTGGGTTGA
>JADRCD010214815.1:11239-24051 GCA_019843815.1 Montemys delectorum | reverse complement strand
TTTTTTCTATTTCCTCTGCCAGGTCCTTTTCCCGTTGTGGAGTCCCCTCCTCTAAAAAAGGTTAGCAACTGGCCAGACTTTCAGGCCAGTTTCATTCTGCTAGCCTGTGCTTCTTTGAGTAGGTCCAATTCAGTGCTACTAGGTATGTATGATCCTTACAGACCTCACCCTATTTTTTACAGATGTTATGGGTACTGAGAGCGTGTAACCTTGCAAAGCATTTAAAGTAGTTACATATTTTCTCACTGTGACTATTCACTGTCTCCTCTCTGTCTGTCTGTCTATTTTATCTGTTTCTCTGTTTCTATATCTCTCTGTTACTCCAGCTTTGTCTCTGTCACTGCATTTGTTTCTGACTCTCTCTGGTTCTCTTTCTTTCTTCCTCTCTGCCTCTTGGTTTCTCTGTCTCTGTCTCTCTGTCTATCCCTGTCTCTCTCTCTGTCTCTCTCTGTCTCTCTCTCTGTCTCTCTCTGCCTCCTCTGTGTGTGTCAGGGGGAGGTGGCATGTATATTTTCTGGGTTGCCTGTGGCAGTCAGAGGATGACTCTATTGAGGCATTTCTCAAACCCTTAAAGGACCAAGGGATTTAACTCTGTTTACTCTTCTTGGATAAGTTTTATAGGTGAAAAACCCTGAAGGATCTGAGGCTGTGCCAGAACATGCTGGAGAAGTACCTGACTGGACTGGGGAGTAGAAACCTCTGCCATGGACCATAAATGTGCTATTCTCCTTCCTTGGATGACAGTCAGGACAATGGAATCTTCTCTGTCCCTCAGAATGGTCTTGGTTGTTGATTTGAGATCATCAGTCTCTCAACTTAGTTCTCTAATGTCAAGTCTTATTGAATCTTAGCATCCATTATTTGCCCCTATTATACCTTTATTTTGCTAGAACATTCTATGGCTATGGCAGTATGTTGGTAACACTTTATGACTGTCAAGCCCACATTAGTATACCCAGAGTCCTTATACAAGATACTCTTCTTATAACACTAATCTTGACTCACTGGTGAGAGTGAACTTAAAACTCAGAGCATGACCTGCCCCAGTGTGGTTCCTGAGTCTAAGAGCTCCCAGATCCACTGCCCAACCTTCTTGGTTTATTCTTGGTTGGGACCTTTTGCATTCCTTTCTTGTCAGTGACATCAACTACTTCAGTAGAAGGTAGAAGTTTAGAAAGCAATGGGTGGGAGTTTCTTGCATGATCTTGCATGATCTTCTGATTTCCATCTCCACCTTCAACATTAAATATATCACATCTCTCCAAAGGTCATGTCTGTTCCAGTATCCTGAACTCAGTGAAGAGGTTGGACCAAGTGTCAAATGAGTGAAGGTCAAGCTCTTGCTTTTATCAGAGACTCTGAGCAAGATCACTGATGTTCTGGGAAAACTTGACTTCTCAGTGGGATCTTCATCTACTGTAAATAACCAACAACCTGTTCAAGGAGCAATGTTCCTGTACCATGATGAAATCCAGGTAGACAGTGACCATAGAAGGAAATGGGTCCAAGGTCTACCACCTAAATGCTTCCAATCCTGTTTTCTAGGGATCACTAAAAAATCTACATAGTCCTATATCCCAGAGGATGATCCAAGGTGTTGCAGGTAGCATGACTGGTGACATGATGTACTCAGAGGTTCACCACAAATCAAAAAGAAAATATTGAGATGGTCTTCATGGTCTTTCCTTAGTCTCACTTTAGAGACAGAACTGAAATTCACCTTGGACCACATCTTTTACATGCAGGTAAGATGATTGATCACTTTAGATAACCTAGCTTTTGATGCTAAGACACTGGGATTCCAAAAGCTATGAGAGGAGAGGGCACAAAGTGGAGCTCAGTCCTACAGCTCATACTCATAGCTCAACATCATACTCATAGCTGATGTCCTGGGTTCTGTTCTCAGGATGCAGTATGGGGAAATGTCTATTTCATGTAGAAGGAAACTCTCCCAAGCAATCTCATGTCTCTGCACCTAGTGCAGAGTCTTTGAATGCATCACATCCTAGAGCAAGTGAGGTTGGAAATATGGTTGCACATGACTAGACGTACCACACTTGCTGCAGCTGATGTGAGGGATGTCCCCTGGACATCTTTATCCAATGCCATGCTGGTATGAATGAGATATTCTTGCTGGAATCACAATCCAATGCATCTAAATTGTCAATATATGGAAGGACAGGGTATTTATTGTGTTTTGGTAAAAGTACTCATGTCTGTCCATTACTGAGACAAATATACACTGTCCTTGTAAGAAAGGGGAAACCAGGCTGAGGAAGGTCCCTCCTGAGCAGACTGCCTCGACAACCCAGAAACCCATCAAGGCTCACAGGAAAGGGTTGAAGTCCTGCTTGACAGGCCACAGGCCCAGGATCTCTCCTTCCTCCTGGATTTCTTTGTAAAACAGTGTCTGCCTCAGACACACGCATTTCAGTCATTCTCACAGCCATCACCTTGGCTCACAGGCTGGATGTCATCCAACTCTTACACCTCTTCCTTTGTGTAACATGGAATGATGGTGGTCATGTCCAGCTTTTCTGTGAGCTATGTGGACATCTTTTTCCTTTTGTATGCTTTCCTTGTAAAGTAGACCTACAGGATGATATCAGGCTATATCTTCACCTTGTAAGTCTTCACTGCTCCTCTACCATGTCCTTGGCATTTTGAGAAGAGCCAAGGCTCCAGTTCCAACCATTGCAAATGGCAGCCAAATAACACCCCATTCATTCATCACCTGGTCCTGATCTCACCTCCAAACTACTCAGAGGACACAATCCATCTCTCAATTCTCTGAGGTCCAGACGATGAGCTGACAATTGGAGGGAAATAGAGGTGAAAGATCCTCTCTTGAGCACCCTCAGAGAGATTTAGCTATTCAGACCCACACAGAGGGAAGCCATGACTGGAAACTGGCCTTTGTAAGCACCATATCTTCTAGGATATTAATAACAATATTGGGATTCTTCCAAAGTAGCAGTGGCCCATATTTTTAGAGCAGAGTGCTGTATCTTTTTAAATCGTAAAGGTGAGATGGTCTCCTTCTTCCACAGATATGAGCTGGGTTTAGTACTGCTTGTGCTGACAGATGAGCTTGTTCAATCAGAACATAGCCTTTTTCTTCTGGCCCAACATGGAGCCATTGATTACTTGTCTGATCCTTTCTGATGCCTGGAAATCTCAGGCTCTTTTGAATTAAAATAGGGAGCCCCTGGGCTACCATTGTCTGCACATTCTGCTCACATACCAACCATGCTCTCTTGATTCACAGAATGCTATGGTGTCTTTTAAGCTTTCCAAGTCTCTCTGGAGAACTCAATCTGTCTGTATTTAGCGCTTCCCGTGGAAGATGCCACTGGAAAGCCATGTGCTTTTATTATTGTCATTGCATGCTTTTACAGTTCTGTTTGGTATTAGTGAACGTTCATGAAGATCAACTTAAGTCTATACATGCAAAATGTATTCACAAAAGTCTCAATGCTCTTGTCCCAAGCTATTATGCCCCAAGCCCTTGCTCCAACACCACAAGTTATCTCATTCCCAAGATTTGTTCTGTCTTTCTAGTACTTGCTCAGTGGCATCTGGCCCAGGTTACCTGGGGATGTTTCCTTCTGGTTTCTAGCAATGATCCTGCTGCCTTTAGCTGGCAGACGATCTCTTTTTTCTCAGGTGGTTATTGAGTTGACCATCTCCCTTGTCTTGTCCCATGTACAGTTACCATTATAAAACAGCTTGCAAGAAGGTGTTGAAAAGATCACTTGCAAAATTGTATTTACAGGCTTAATTGTCTAGGTTACTTTTAGCATGAGAATGAGGTGGATCAAGAGAAACACAGTAAGCTGCTAAATCCTATCAAATTCCCAGTGATGTGTTCAAATGTGTGATGCTTAAGCTTTGGAGATCCAGTTTGATACTTGGGAGGCTAAATGGTATTTTTTAAAATGCTAGGTTTGGGCCTAGCCATGCAGAGTCCAAAGAATTCCACTTTAGGTTTTAGGTTTACCCAGGGCTGAAAGATAAATCTACAACTATCCTTTGGCATTTCCACAAACATGTAAAACCAGATGCTACTACTAGATGTCATGAATGATCCTTTTCTTGTAGTTTACTTGTCATCCTTTAGGCTTTTAGCTTCCTTTTCTGTCATGTGTGCTTGTGGCCTCTTTGACTATACCATGCTCCCTTCTTTGCAGTACCAGCTTTCCCCAAAAATCTGGGACATTACAAAGGCTGGATGATGTTTCAATGAGGGGTCTGCTGGCATACGCCCTAAATAGAAACTGAGTGAATTGTGGGGTTTTCCTGAGTTCAAAGTACCTGAGCAGAATGAGGAAGGACAGGTACACACAGTCTCAAATCAGTGGTCATGCTTTATCTATACACTTCTCTACTGTGGACAACAACACAGGATAGGAATCTGACACTTAGTTGGCTTGCTCCTCATTACACTCTCATAGCTTTTCAACTTAAACAACATTTGCTATGGTCAAAGATGCAGTCTAGTGTGTCTTAAATTCCAATTAATTGGTTGGTAGATGAGTTAGGATGCTCAATGCATACTGATTTGTAGACCATTCCATGCTGCCATATTTGATCCCTGCCTTTGGTATCACCATGCCATGTGATCCCTCCAGAATTCATCTCAACATTTATCATCATGAATAAACTTTCCAACCAGCTCTGAGAATTCATTTCCCAGAAAATAGAATATCCTTGAATGGCAATAACATCTCCGGACCCTTCTAAGCCAATCCTGGTGGATGGTAGAGTTCTGTCAGTAATTGGAACAATGATTCTCTGCTGGTCCATGATGAGCAGATTCCAGACACCTTTGATCAAAATGTAATGGGATGATCTCGACTGTTTGACTGTTAAGTAAGTATTCAAAATGGTTCTTGGACACTCCATTTGCACAAAGGAGGTAAGAACTCTACTGAAGGCTTTTGGGGCTTTGGACCCTGCTTATATGTTTACCAAGGTACTGGTCTAGGAGGACATCTCTGGACAGTGGTGTATCTGTAGTATCTCATCATTTCTTCATGATGCTCCCTAGAGCCTGGGAAATGGAGACGATACAATCACATTAAAATCTAATCTCTGGGGCCAGGCTGTAGTGGCGCACGCCTTTAATTCCAGCACTTGGGAGGCAGAGGCAGGCAGATTTCTGAGTTCAAGGCCAGCCTGGCCTACAGAGTGACTTCTAGGCCAGGGCTATACAGAGAAACCCTGTCTCTAAAAATGAACAAAAAACAAACAAAAACAAAACAAAAAATCCAATCTCTGGTGTATGAATTTTGGGCTGTGCACAATAGAGTGGGCACTCATCAGAAGTAACATTTGGAAATTTTTTCAGTTACAGAAGAAGAAACATTTGGCCATCAACTTCAAGCCTGTATGTGTTCATATTTGTGTCCCAGCCCTTGAACTCTTGTGTCTCCAGGAGAAAACTTTTGGTGGGGTTGCTGCAGGATCTACATGTGGGTCTCTTTGATTGCCCTCTGTGCATGGATAACACAGGTGAGGTCTTGCCTAATCGGGCATATGATCACTGAAAGTGTAGTTGTGTAGTACACGGGGTCTTCATGTTCTCTGTGCTCACTCCATTCTTGAAACTCTCGAAAACCTGCTCCCCAGTCATGGTCTGACCACAAGTTATTAGACTTTTGATGTGTCCAGGAGAATAGCCCTGACTGGATGTTTCCATTCTTAGTCCCATTGTTGGGAGGAGAACAAAGGCCTGGAGATGTCATGCTGTTCACCAGTTCAGACAGTGCAGAAAAGCAGGCAACCTACTCCAGAACTCTGAGTGCTAGAACCCTGCCAATTTCCACAGGGTATCTAGGATGTCTCTGTACAGGCCAGATGGCAGGAGTTAACTCTTTCCTAAAGAGCCCGACTGACATAGTGGAGAGAGAGCCCACAAACTCCCTGTCACAGTCTCCTTCAGATCTTCCATGTCTCCTTGGCTAACACTTCAGAGGGCTTCTGAGTATCCTGACAGGAGAGCTCCAGCAAACACTCAGACTTCAGGTTAGAGGGGCAGGTATAGCAATCTGGGTTTCTTATGTGTTGGTAGAGTGCTAGCTTATCTGGGGGTGCAAAGACTGGTGGGAAAGACCTGGGAACATAGCTTCTACAAGAAATCCATTCTTCTCTCAACTTACACAAGTTCCTTCATTTTGTTCTCCATATTCAGTCTCTTGATACTGAACAGACTGTTCTAGCTGATGAGGCCAGGCTTAGAAGATGGACTGCAGACAAGAAGCCTGGCCACCATAAGGACAAGTCACATCTTTAGGAAATACTTGAAAAGCACTTACCCACAGGAAAAAAGTCCAAGGATTAAAGTCTCATCAGGCATTCCAGTACAGAGGGAGTCTGACAGACGCAGGTCAGAGGTTACCTCCAAATAATAGAAGAGGAAGAAGACCCCACCCCACAGAAGCCTGTTGCTGATGCTGTTGCAACCAGGACTATGATTGTGACACTTGTTTCTCTGTGGATACCTGTTTCAGGAATCTTGTACCCAGCTATCCACAGTCCTCCTCACATATCTCATTTTGTAGAACTTAGTATGTCCTGACATTGTGTCCTGTGCTGATGATATCCCACTTGACACATAGGGTAAGAAAGAGTTTTCCCCATTCAGGGAGCTGGAAATAGGCTGGACCCACTGTTGACATTAAAGGTGGATTTCTCTACTTTGTGGTTATTGACCCTTTTCAAACTGGTTTGACAAGGAACAAGGCTCATAGCCTGATATTTCCAAGATTTACCCTTGTGACATACAGAATCCCATAGCTCAAAACTGTGCAGATACCACTCTGAATGAATTCAAAGACAAAGTATCAGATATAGGAATTTTACACATTTATTTATAGGTCCAGGACTCAGCAACATGAGACCTACAGAGAATCATTCAGGGATACCAACTTTACAATTGAGAGATGCCATTAAAGAAAATGACCAATGGGAGGCTCACATGGCCACATCATTGCCTCTCTGACCCCTAGTGCTGTGATTGCTTTATCTCTGTCAACCTCAAAATGAGGTCACCATTTACAGAGTACCAGTGAGGGGCAGCAGAGCAGTATGGTGGCCCTAGGGTGGTGTAGTGGGCAGTTACAGGAGATGCTGCCATCCCTCCACCCTCTACATCAAGGATGGAAGCAAGAGGAGAGTGGGAGTGATTGTGTGAGGGCGAGATTCGTGGCCCAGTTCAGCCTGGTTGTCATCTACCAGGCTGGAAAAGCATAGCTGCCTCTGTATGGAGGATTCAGGTCAGGAATGTCACCAGTGAGAGGAGTCAACGCTCAACCTGTGAAGGCACTGTACCTGACATCTTGCACTATGATAGAAAAAAAAGACAGGATAGCTTGTCAATACAGGACTGGCACACAGCTGGCATAGAGGGATTCTCTGGAGGGTACAGGATTGGTTGAGTATACAGTAGGGCTGACAAACCAGCAAAAATGTAGGACACACACTGAGGTCGTGTGCCAGGTAGCATGAGCTATGCAGCCACACTGCAGGATAGATGGGCTTTCTTGCTCTGACTGAAGCAGAACCATGGCAGGGTCTGCCTGAGCCCTCCATCAGTACCTCTGGTTCCAGCTGCTTCTCTCTCTTGCAAGTCACAAGCAGTATGAAGCACTACTGTTGGCTGCCAGCATCACACGGGCTTTGTTCAGGTTACAGACAGGACATATAAAAATCTATTCCCCTCCTACTTATGAACTGGACTAGGGACAGGGGAACATCAGATCCCTAGGCCAGGTCTTCTGACCATTTGCATAGAGTATCGGGGAAATATTTTAACCTAGGATTTCCTGCTCTTAGAAGCCAAATTAAACCTGTCAGTCCAGCAGTCTTATCAAGGATGATAATCTGGAAGTCGTCTAAGCCAGGCCTCTCACTCAGCTTTTCCTGCAGGATATTTCCTGGTCAGTCACTTCCTCTGGTGTTGAAGAGCAGCAAATAGCTAGGCAAAGACCTCAAAGTCACCCTAAGGTTCAATACTGGCGTTCACACACTGTGCGGCACTTACGGTTGACCTGAGAGCTGCTCAAGAGCATACACTTGGGGCCCACCACAAAGAAATGTAGATCAAAGCTGACATGTGCTCAGGAGTTTGGACCCTGACTCAACAGTGCTTGCCCTGTGAGTATTTTACACACTATAATTTATCCCCAGGACCAGAGTCAGAGCTACTAAGTGAGTGGCAGGATATGGTGTGCAATTAATAGCCAAAGGCATCCTCAGTGGCAAGCCAAGCAGCTGCAGGGAAATCTCTAACCCAGACTGCTGGGTGGGGCCAAGATCCCGCAAGGAAAGCTTCCTGAGAGAAAACTGTCTCCAACCGTATTACAGCTCAGTAACATGGATGCTCTCAGATGATTCTTGGTGAAATAACTCATGCATTTATTTTCCTTGTGAACAGAGAACTCATAAACAATATGGGGTGAACAGAGAACTCAGAAACAATATGAGGCGAGATCCAAGGAAGGATGCTTCCAGTTTGCACAATCCAAGAAGTTAGGATGCTCTATTTGCATGGGGGAGGCCCTCAGATGTTGTCCCTAAGTGACTTGATCCTCCTAGTAGAATGTCATGGTCACTTGTTCTGAGACCAGTAGGCCTTGGACACAATTGGAACTAATGCCCACTCTTCTCAATTATGAGAATTCCTGGGTATTTATAAACCTACTTCAACCTTGCCAGGTCTTCTGTCTTCTGGTGGGCTCCACTACTGAACATAAACACACACACACACAGACAGACAGACAGACAGACAGACAGACAGACACACACAGACAGACACACACACACAAATAAAAAAACATGTCATCTAATCAATACATGGGGTAGAAAACTAAAGAGGAGGTCCTCAAAAGAAGTCATGCAAAGGTAGATACTTCAACAAGTGTTCAGCATCCTCATCATCCTGGAAAAGGAATTAAAATTGTTTTATGTGACCTTTGCCCCCTCCACCATGACCGGTAACAAGGAAACCAAGGACAACAAATGAAGGACAGAACAGGGAGAATCATGGATGCTTACTCACGGATAGTGGGAAGTGAAACTAGGGCAGCCACCCTGGCTGCCAGCATGAAAGTTCCTCAGAATAAGGAAAATGGGAGTGTGGTCTGATCCATCAGTGTAAGGCAGGGATTCTCAGACATCCAGGCTCATTGTTACACTGTTCACTGTAGCTCAGAAAAGGAACCAGCCAGGAGGGGTTCCAACACAGGACGGGGATAAGAAGTCAGGGACACTGACATATCGTTGCTGTTCTGTTAGAGGCTCTGTGTATGTGTGTGTGCGCACGTGCAAGCTTGCACATATGTACTTGTGCATGCAATATGTCTTATTTTCTTTTTCTTCACAGTGGCCTGTTTACTTTCCTGAAACTGATTTGTAGATTTCCTTCCATTCCTCACTCTGATGTTCTCTCATAAGAATTACATATTATGCCTCCCTCATTTGCCCACAATTCCTCTTGTCTTCCCTCTCAGAGCTAGTCTACTCTTTTGTTTAGGAAGTGTCCACTACTCTCTGCCTATAATAAGTGGTTTGGACTTTGTTTTAGGGCAGTATATGATTGCTGTTAGGATCTGTTCAGATAGTTTCTGATCCTTTTCTTCACACAATTAGCAAGATTCTTCTGCTGGAGGACCATTCAATTATTAAAATAAAAAGTAGATGTCATTGTCACATGGAACACGAACATTGAATTCAGATGCCGTTACTTTTGGAGAACAGCAATATCAAAACAAATGTAGCGAAAATGCTTCTCTTTGCTTTCCACAGGACTAGTATTGTACCTGTCAGGTCCCTGCAAGGCCAGGGTCGGTTAATGTTACAAAGTCAAGCCCACACAACTATGCTTCCTCTTGAGGTTCCTCTTTCTGAAGAGGCTAGCCATGAAGTGAAGTTGAGTAATTTCCTTGATCTCTGCTGAGGTCCAGGGAAAATCCCAACACATGGACTAAAAACTGAACCAAGATAGGTCCATATGAGTCCTTTGGTTGCCAAACTCAGCTCCCTGGACTATAGGGGCAAAACCCAGCCCACACCACAGACTTAGATGTGTGGTGTTTCTTATTCACTTATAGTTTCCTCAAAATGTTCCGTACGAACAAGAAATGAACAGTGCCCCTCTTACCCTATCTCCAGAGTGGCTGTCTTGACTTTTGCCTTCAGGGACTTTCTCTTCCTTCTGATAATGCTAAGGATCTTTTTAGGGGTCTGAGTGATGTTGATGCCCATAGGATCATGTGCTTCAGTATTTGCTTCCTAGTTGGTACATCTGTTTCAGAAGGATAAGCAGTGCTTCTTGGGGAAGGGCTGTGTCCCTGGGGCTGGATTTAAAGGTTTCAAAAGCCCAAGCCATCCCCAGTGATTCCCAATCTAGCTTCCACATGTAGTCCCAATGAGCTCTCAGCTGTTCTCACTATGCCTTTGCTGTAATACAGTGGACTCGTTCAGTAAACATGAGTCTGAATTATATCCTATCTTTTATAAATTTCTTGCCTTGGTCATGGAGTCTTATTGAAGCCAAAGAAAGGAAGATGAAGCCCTCAGAAGCTTTTGCTTTAGTGGACTAAATAGGCTGAGTTTTACTCATTCAGAAGTCAAAGCCTATAGATACTTCAGTGTCCTTGGCTGTTGAGTAAATCATTTGTGACTGCCAAAAAGTGGGTTGTTGAGAGAGAGGCGATCCATAGTCCTCCCCACTTGGGATGCCTATGACCCAGAACAGTGACCAGTATGACCTAATATCCAGTTGTCAGAAGCTCCAGAAATGTGGATTTTCAAAGGTGAAGCCAGTGCTGGACCAGGCATTTGGAGATCAGCAGCCATTGAGTCGTCCCTTCCTATAATTGACTCCACATGCATATTTCAGCAATGAGCTAATATGAACCCACTAGTTGAATAAACTAGACATAGGTAGAATAATTCTGTGGTCTGCTTCTGAGGTCCAGCCTCAACATAGGATCATTGTTCTCAACTGGAAGCAGGGATATATTGAAGGCACTTAAAGAACAGAAATGCTGTGCTCCACTCTGTCCCTGGATTACCTTTAGATAGGAAGAATTCTGTGTTAATATTTTTCAGATGGTGGGTGGCTCCATCCCACAACCAGGGGCCTCTAGATATGGTCTCTACGGGTTCTCTCTCCCTTTGTAGGATACTTCATCTAATGTCATCCCTGTTGGGTCCTTAGAGCCTCTTGCTTTTCTGGCATCTGGTACTTTCTAGTGGCTACCTGAGTTCCCTATCCTCCACTCCTATACATATTTGTTTAATTTTCTGACTCTCCGTACTTCTCCCCAGACTCCAGCCACATCATATCCTGTCTGCTTTTTTCCTCCCCCTTCCTCTCACTCCAAGGTCTTACGGAACTCCCTCCACCTCCCATGATTATTTTGTTCCCCCTTCTAAGTAGGACTGAAGCATCCAAACATTGATCTTCCTTCTTCCTAAGCTTCGTATGGTCTGTGAGTTGCATTGTGGGTATTCTGAGCTTCTTTCCTAATATCCACTTATCAGTGAGCACATACCATGCGTGATCTTTTGTGACTGGGTTATCTCGCTCAGGATGATATTTTCTAGTTCCATACATTTGCCTGTGAATTTCATGAAGTCATTTTTTTAAATAGCTGAGCACTACTCCATTGTATAAATGTACTACATATTTTTGTATCCAATCCTCTGTTGAGGGACATCTGGGTTATTTCTAAGATTCCCCAAAAAAGCCCTGAGCATATTATTCCTCCTGTTTTTAGGGAGATGGCCTTATCTGGCCCTATCTGAAAGTAATCCTTGCCCTCTGGAGGTTGTGACTCAAAAAAAGACACCAGAGATCTCCTAATGATTCTCTGGCTCAAGATACTCTTGCAACATCTGCCTTGGACTTACTCAGGTACAAGATAATCAGAACACAGTAAACTTAAAAAGGTAAATAAGATTCAGTGGGCTAGAAAAGTTGGCATCAGATCAGGTTCAAAGCCTGTTCCTACTATACCTCATGCAATTATGTGGCATATAAGATTGAGGGCCGCATATACTATGCCTCTCCAAGAAAAGATACAGCATTAAAGTTAGATTGGCTGGAGTTATCTCTAGTTTATACTGAGGGACAAAGAATGTCTTGAAAAAATGATAAAAGAAAGAGGTATCAGGATCTCCCTTTCTTAGAAAAGTCATCTCATACACGGCCACTGTGCTGTTGTATGTCCAAAGAACAGAAGAATAACAAGCTTGTACATATGAATAAATTCTGCAAATATCTGAAGTATAAACATTGTATTATGTCAGAAATTGAATAATAATTGCATCAGCTTTGGCTTGAAATTTTTCTTGGGCCTAATGACAATTAGCACTCTGATATCAGAAGTTAATGGTACACTGCTTAGGACCTGACAACATGACCAGGCTGGCTTGGATGTTTTCACTCTGTCTAATGCCCTGGAAACCACAATATCCTCAAAGTTTGGTTCTGGGGTTAATGAGAATTAATGATTGTAAAAGATAACTGTTTTGTCACAGTTTATGAATGATGACTAAACATGACCAAAAGGAAGGTAAAACACATGTCTGGGGACAAAAATGACAAGGTCTATGTTTTGGAACATGAATCTATCTTTGCCTACTGCGTTCTCTATAAGTAAAGAAGCAACCAACTGCAAGTCAGTCAGACTGCAAGATTTCTCCAAACCCCCATGCCTACTCACTCCTTCCTCTCTAACTCCTTACCTCCTCTGTGGAACCTGGTTGTCACCAGGGCATGCCTCTGGCAGTGCCTACTCACT
>JADRCD010214815.1:0-11229 GCA_019843815.1 Montemys delectorum | reverse complement strand
GGAACCTGGTTGTCACCAGGGCATGCCTCTGGCAGTGCCTACTCACTTCTTCCTCTCTAACTCCTTACCTCCTCTGTAGGACCCAGTCTTCCCCAGGGCATGCCTCTGGCAGCTTATAGTGTGTATATATGAGCAGAAGTCCAGGATGTTGCACAGCTGCATGGTACAAAGATCTACATGTCATAAATCAGCATTGAAGACAGTCCTGGATATCATGTACTGTCCTAAAAACCATCCCTGAATATGTTGGACTCATAAGGGAAGTTGTCCTCAGAACTATACACTCACATAGGAAGTGATTGTACATATCATGTTCTTCTGTGAGAATCATTCCTCAATATTGGTGCATGTATGGTAAAGTGCATGATATAATATTGCCACATGGTAAGAATTCTTACCACAAATGAGTAGTATACATGAATACCATACAGTCATCAAAACAGACTTGGACACCATGTACTCTTATGTGTAGAAGTCCTTGATATTACGCACATATATGGGAAGAAGTCTTAGTTATCAAGTGCTCATATAGGAGTCCATCATAGATATGTGTACATGCATAGGATAAAGTACTGCATGCCATGTTCCCATGTCTGAAGAAGTCCAGCATTTTATGTACCTTCATGGGACGAAGTCATGTATACCATGAATCCTCATGGAAAGCAGTCCCAGAAATATTGCACCCATATAGGATATAGTCCTACCTACTATATAACTGCATTGGAAGAAATCTTGGATATCATGTACCAGCATGGGAAGACTTCCGGCATATAAGTCACCTGCACATGCACAGGACAGTATCCTGCTATTGATGTCACAACATGGGAGCAGTCCTGCATATCATGGAGTCACATGGGTAGGTGTACTTGATATCACATACAATGGAAATATTTATGTATACAATGTACATGCACAGGAAGATAACCTGTATTTGCTTTATTCTCATGTAAAGGTTTAATGCATTAGAAGAAGTACTTTATGCCTTGTGGGAAGAAGTTCTCACATATGGGAAGAAGTTCTGGATATCATGTACCTGTATTAGAATCAGTCCTGAATATTGGTACCTGCATGGGAACAGATGCTGTCTTTCATGAACCTAACTGGGGAATCAGTCCCAATGATGGGGTACCCAAATACAAAAAAGACATGGATATTCTTTTTCAGAATGGAAAGACGTCATTGATCCTATATACCTGTATTTTAAAAATTCCTTAATATCATATACCGCTTGCCAAGCTGTTCGTTATCATCTATTCAGAGGAGATGTTTCCTGGATACCCCATGCCTACAAGGGAGCCAGTCCTATATACAATGTACTTGCAGGAGAAATAGTTGTGAATATAATGGATCTGTATAGGTAGAAACCCAAAATACATGAGATATAGTCTTGAATGTCATAGACATGCATCGAAGAGGATCCTTGATATCATGTACATGCATTTAAAGAAGTATTAAAAATCATATATGCACATGTGAAGCAGTGCTAAATACCATGTACTTGCATGGAAAGAAGTCAATCATATCATATATGGGAAGAAGTACTAGATATCAAGTAAATGATTGGGAAGTGTACCAGAATGTCATGTATAGACATGGAAAACAGTCTTGGGTACAATGTTTCTGCATGGGGAAAAGTCCTAGATCTATGTGTTCCCATGATCCAACAATCTGTATGTCATGTATTGACATTAGAAGGAGTCTTGGATATCATCTAAGCACATGGGAATCAGCCCTGGTGATGAGGTTTTCTCTTTTACTGTTTATTGTAATGCTGAGTACCAGCCTCCAAGATCTGGAGTCTGAATGTAGCTTCTGGGAACCTGCCCCCAGTTAATTCAGATTGGTAAATAAAGGTGCCAGCAGCTAATAGCTGGGGAGAAGAGACATAGGCATGGTTTATGTTTATCAGGCTAGAAATCCAGGAGGAAGGAGCAGGAAGGAGAGCCGCCGTGATTTGGAAGGGTGTGCAGAAGAAAGGCAAGAGACGCCATGAGGTAGAGAAGCCAGAAGAGTGCCCCGGGCTCTGTACCAAGAGAACTTGGCCCAAAGGGCTAATTGTAAATAAGAGCAGCCAAGATGGAACAGAAATTAGTAAGTAGTAACTCAGTTATTAACGAGAAAATGGATTCTAACTGCATGGAGGTTAGGCAGTTGCCCATCTGTTATGCTGCATGAGGCATATTTAAATGTAGAGGCTCTGTGTGTGTGTGTGTGTGTGTGTGTGTGTGTGTGTATGTGTGTTTCATTTGGGAACCTAAACCATAAAGTCAGGCAGTAATCTCACGCTGGGATTAATTAAAATATTCAAACAATACCCAGTATATGTGGTTTCCACTTGGGAAGAAATCATCCATAACATGTATCTCATAGAAGGCTTTACTGCATTAACATGTCCACATATGAAGAAATCCTGGATATCATATACCTGTATGGGAAGTATTCCTGTATATCAGTACCTACATGGGACAAAATACTGGATCTTAAGTACCCTAATTGGAAGAATTACTATATGACATGCACCATCATGGGAAGCAAATTTGAATATAGTATTCTTGTTTAAGAAGCAGTCTTCGGCGGAGCTGCGGAACCGGAGCTCCGGGCGGCGTCGGCAGAGGCGCGGGAGGTGGTGAGGCCAGGGCAGGGCGGCAGAAGCCCGCGTGGCGACCGCAGCGAGAGCAGCGGGGACAGAGCAGACCACGACGAAGGCGCACAGGCAGCGGGGCCGGGCCGGGCCACCGGGAGAGCGGCCACCGGGAAGCGGGCGGGAGGCCGGGCTGGCAGCTGGCAGCCGCCGAGCCGCGACATGGTGCTGCTCAAGGAGTATCGGGTCATCCTGCCTGTGTCTGTAGATGAGTATCAAGTGGGGCAGCTGTATTCTGTGGCTGAAGCCAGTAAAAATGAAACTGGTGGTGGGGAAGGTGTGGAGGTCCTGGTGAACAAGCCCTACGAGAAGGACGATGGCGAGAAAGGCCAGTACACACACAAGATCTACCACTTACAGAGCAAAGTACCCACGTTTGTTCGAATGCTGGCCCCAGAAGGCGCCCTGAATATACACGAGAAAGCCTGGAATGCCTACCCTTACTGCAGAACCGTTATTACAAATGAGTACATGAAAGAAGACTTTCTGATTAAAATTGAAACCTGGCATAAGCCAGATTGGCACACAGGAGAATGTACATAAACTGGAGCCTGAGGCATGGAAACATGTGGAAGCTATATATATAGACATTGCTGATCGAAGCCAAGTACTTAGCAAGGATTACAAGGCAGAGGAAGACCCAGCAAAGTTTAAGTCTATCAAAACAGGACGAGGACCATTGGGCCCAAATTGGAAGCAAGAACTTGTCAATCAGAAAGACTGCCCATATATGTGTGCATACAAACTGGTTACTGTCAAGTTCAAGTGGTGGGGCTTGCAGAACAAAGTGGAAAACTTTATACATAAGCAAGAGAAGCGTCTGTTTACAAACTTTCACAGGCAGCTGTTCTGTTGGCTCGATAAATGGGTTGATCTGACTATGGATGACATTCGGAGGATGGAAGAAGAGACGAAGAGACAGCTGGATGAGATGAGATAAAAGGACCCAGTGAAAGGAATGACAGCGGACGACTAGCGCTACCGCCCTCTCTGCACTTTTTGCAAGACAGTGGTCAACAGGAAGGCCCAGCAGCTCCACCCTCCTGAGTGGCAGGCCATCATCGGACGCAGCCTTTCTGTGCTCATTCTTCAGGCAACTTTCAATCCCTTACTATAGCTATTTCTAGATGCCCTTTAACATTGTGAACAAATAGACCGTCTGGTATTATAAAGCCTGTGTGTGCGGGAGCCTGATCCTCTAAAAAAAAAAAAAAAAAAAAAAAAAAAAAAAAAAAAGAAGCAGTCTTCAATATTTGGTACACAAATGTCATGAAGTCCAGGTTATCTTGTATCAGCAATGGACTTATCAACATTAAGAAAAGTACTGGATATCATGTATCCATGTTGTATACATGTTGGAATTAGTCTGGCATATCATGTATCAACATGGAAAGCAATTCTTCCTATTATTTTACTGCATAAGAAGTTGTGTTTTGATGTGCAGTGGTGGGGGTGATACCCAAAAGGGCCTCCTCCCCTCTCAGAAAAGAAGAGGAGAGGGAGATGAGAGAAGGGACTTGTGAGGGAGGACCAGGAGGAAGGGGTACAGTGCCCAGGTTGTAAAATTAATAAATAAATCAATTAACAAAAAGTTGTCATATATAAATTGTTCACGCATAGAAAGCAGTCCTGCATATCAAGTATCCAAATACCAAGAATTCCTCGATATCATGCGTTGAGGGCAAGAAGTCCTTAAAATTATGCAGCCTTATGGGCATCAGTCCTGGATTTGGTATATGCACGTATGTGCCTCCATATTAGTTCTTGTATTTCATGTTCCAGCATTGGGAGAATACATGGATATGTAGGACCTACATGGGATGACCCTGTGAGTATCTTATATCCAAATGTGTAGTAGTCCTGAATATCATGTGAATGGATGGTTAGAAGTCCTGGATATCATGTTTCCATTTATAAAGGAATCCTGGATAATATTTACACACTTGGAAAACAGTGCTGGGTATTATGTACCCACGCGGACAGCAGTCCTGGATAATGCACCTACAATGGGAAGAGGACTGGCTTATCTTTTACCAACATAGGAATAGATCTGGAAATCATGTAACCACATTGAATGCAGTACTAGATATGATGCACTGCCTTGGAATTACTGCAGGATATCAGGTAGCAATGTAGAAAGTATTCCTGAATTTCACATACCCACATCGAAAACAGTTCTGGAAACGTTGCTACTAAATGGGGAAAAAAATCAAGAATCTCCTGTATTCACCTGTAGGGCAGTGGTCTGTTCAAGCAGCTTAGTCTTGGTTGAGTGGACACTAGGGCTCCATTGGCCTTGAGCCCAGGAGCCCCAGTGGCCAGTTTCTGCCTGCAGGGGGCAGAAGGAGTTCCGCTATAACTCCCGAGTCTTTGAATCCTGTTTCAGTCACAATCTCTCACAGCTGCCCCCGCAGGAGATGTGTGCTCTATCAGGCAGACAATGCCCCAAGTTCGCAGCATTCTAGCTGGACCCTATCCCCAGTCATCTGACCACAGCCAGGCATGCCTTGCCCCAAAGACAGATAGCCATACCTCATACAATAAAAAGGGGCAGTTTGCCCCCTCCTCCCTCTCTTGCTCTCTCTTGCTCTTTGTCTCCTCCCTTGCTCTTTGTTTCCTCTCTTGCCTTCTTCCTCTCTTTCCTGCTCTTTGTTCTCTTCTCTTGCCTTCTTGCTCTCTTGATTGCTTTCTTTTCTTTCTTCCCTTTCTCTCTCTCTCTCTCTCTCTCTCTCTCTCTCTCTCTCTGCTCTCCATCCTCTCCTTTCCTTCTCTCTACTTGATCAGCCTATTTTCTCTTTCCTATAATAAAATAGCTCATTTATATATTGCCTTCTTTTAAACTAACGCACCGTGCAGCTCCAGGCCCTAGCAGAGAGAGAGCCCCAGGCTGCAGCAGAGAACCACCCAGGCCCCACACTCACCTGTGAAGCTGTCATTAATATCATTCATTTGCATGTGACAAAGTACTGAAAGTCATACACCTGTATGTGAGTCAGTCTTTGTTAGTGGTAGAATGGGAAGAAGCACTGGATATCATTAAACAGGAGGGGAAATCAGTTCTGTGTATTGTGTAGCCACATAAAAAAAGTGGTCCTATATATATTGTTCCGACATGGGAAAAAGTCATAGATATTATGTACACAAATGGGAAGAAGTAAAAAAATAATACTACTTATCCATGTACTTGAATGTACTGAATATCATGTACTTGTACGGGAAGCAGCCTTGTTATTGGAATCCACATAAGAAGAAGTACTGAATATAATAAAATAGCAGAAGAAGCAATTCTGTTTATTGGATACCCACATGGGAAGAAGTCCTTCCTGTATGCTGTGTTACTGTATGGGAAAAGATCTTGAAAATTATGTGGCCTTAGGGGAAGAAGTCCTAAATCTCTAAACTTATGATGTGACTCTAGGGACGTTCTTGCTTATCTAGGAGTTCCTCACTCTGGTCTCGGGACTTAGGTTTGGTTACTTCTGGTATGCTCTTTAAGAATTTTTGAGTGTTAAGTTGATGTGGGAGAAGCATACATGCATGTGTGTCTTGACACAAGATTTGTCTTCACAATGTTTTTAAAAAAACTTCTTTTTAAAAAAGATTTATTTATTTTTTTATGTAAGTATAGCATACTCACATTGTATGCAATTACTTATATTGTATGTAAGTACACTGCCATTGTCTTAAGACATACCAGAAGAGGGTGTCAGATTCCATTACTGATGGTTGTGACCTACCATGTGGTTGCTGGGAATTGAACTCAGGACCTCTGGAAGAGGAGTCAGTGCTTTTAACCACTGAGCCATCCCTCAAGCCCTTGTTTTCACATCTTTTATTTATTTATTTATTTATTTATTTATTTTTAAAATTAGGTATTTTCTTTATTTACATGTAAATTTCTCCTTTCCCAGTTTCCCCTCCAAAAAATAAACAAACAAACAAAAACAACAAGAACAAACTCCTGTTGCCTCTCCCATCCCCATGCCTATCACCCCACCCTCTCCCACTTATTGGCCCTGGCATTCCCCTACACTGGGGCACAGAACCTTCACAGGGCCGAGGACCAAAGGTTCTATGGAGCTGGAGGGTTTGCAGCCCCTTAGGATGAACAACAATATGAACTAACTAGTACCCTCAGAGCTCCCAGGGACCCAACCGCCAACCAAGGACTATACATGGTGGGACTGATTGTTTTGGCAGCATGTGTATAGTAGAGGATTGTTTTCACATCTTAAAGAAACAGATCTTTACGAATTCCACTAAAGGGAACAAGGGAAACTTTCTTACGGCTAGTGGAGACTGTACAAGTTGCTGAAGATGCCTGTTCTTCTGGCAGAAAACAGGAAGATAAACCAAACAAAATATATTTGGGGGCCCATAAAGATCTATAGACTTATTAACTATCAATGCAATGTACACTTATAAACAAAATGAATACAGATTAACAAGAAAACATTTTCCTACGGAATTGCAGGCTTTTATGGGAGTGAACTGCAGCCACAGAGCCACATTTGAAACCATGAATCAAGTTCTTGAACTGATCTGCCTGAAAAATTGATTGCATGATGGACATCATGCAGAAGCCCAGTGGCATATACCTAGATACAATGGCAATTTTTTTACATTTCTTAAAACAGTGTCAAAAAAAAAATAAGGCGATCATTTAGACCATATGAAGAGATGTATTTCTTTCCCTCACGTTGTTATTTATTGTTTCCTACTTCCTGCATTTTTGTTATAAGTTGAGATAAAGTTTCCAGACTAATTAGAGGAGAAACAGATCCAAGTTCCTACTTCCTTTGCCTCAGGTATTGGACTTGTCTGACCTCATTTAGTACATCAGCATTCTTTCCAGCCTATCAATGCTTATTAGATTAGATCCTGCCTTATTCTGACATCTAGAGGAAGGTGATTCACTCAAAATGAGCATGTTAAGCATTCTCTGTGGACATGTATAATCTGGATGATATCATCCTGTCTGGATGGTATATTTTAGGTGGAGAATACCTAGAGCTCAGAGAAGGAAATTTTCCATTTGCTTTGCATTTCTGGTACATCCAATAAAGCAGTCTTGAGAAGTATATTGAAAAGAAAAAAAGCATGACATATATTTATTCATATGTATCCATGTTTATAACACTAATCATTGTAACCCATTCCGAAAAACCTCTCTTTGATGTATGTCTTCTCTAAGATCCTTCCAGTAATCATTTGTATTCTAACACCTACTAGCTACATAATCAATGAAAGTTATTGATAGTTCTAAGCTTTGGTCACCCTATTCATATGCTAAGGATCCTCACTGAGACATTATGAGGGATAACAAGACTATTTGACATCACATGGTGTCATATAATGGGAGATTGAAAATGAGACTCACCTAAGAGAGCTGGGCACATTTTCTGAAAAAAAAAAAATATTAAGGAAATCTCCATGTAGGTAGACAGAATTTTCTTTGTCTTTTAAAAAGAAATTCTCCGATCATCAATAGGAGGAAAGGACCTCGGCCTTGTGAAGGTTTTGTGCCCCAGTGTAGGGGAGTGCCAGGACCAATAAGTGGGAGAGGGTGGGGTGGCAGGCATGGGGAGGGGGGAGGCAAAAGGAGTTTGTTCTTGTTGTTTTTGTTTGTTTGTTTGTTTTTTTGGAGGGGAACCTGGGAAAGGAAAAATTTACATGTAAATAAAGAAAATATCTAATTAAAAAAAAAAAAGAAATTCTCCAACTGTCCCATTGTTAAAAGATCATGGTATATGGAGGGATCTAGTCTCAACCTAATCCCTATCATATGAGCTACCATGTCTCTCTCCTTGCTCGGTGTCATTTCTTGATAATACAGATAGTCAAAAGGTATTGTAATCACTATTTTAGTATAATCCAATATACTATTTGGATTACTAGAGCAGGTGTTTTATAGTGGTTAATAAGACAGGTTCATTCATGGTCTAAATTTAAATTCTGTTTCCACCATTCATCTGAGTCACTTTAGGAAAGTTATTTGAGATGGTTAATTTTAATGAGGTTTCAGATCAAATAGGAGATGTAGTAGTTTGAATGAGAATGGCCTATATAGGCACACATGTTTGAACACTTGGCCTCCAGATAGTGGAACTGTTTGGAATGAAATAAGAAGTGTGGCCTTGTTGGAGGAGTCCTGCCACTAGGGGCAAGTTTAAAAGTATTTGAAGCCCACATTGTTCCCAGTTAGCTTGTGGTTCAAGAAGTAATCTGTCAGGTACGGCTTCCATGCCAAAACTTCCTTCCTGTGGCCATACACCCTGCCATGATGATCTTGTACTCACCCTCTAAAACTATACACCACAAATAAACTATTTATCTAGTCTTGTATTATAACAATGGTAAAGTAACTAAGACAGAGACTAATTTCTGAATGTCTGCGTGAAGTTGTATACACAAGTGTTTAACTGAAATAGAAAGGTTTAGCTAGCATGCAAAAGGCACCATCCATGGATTAGGGCACCAGACTGAAGGAAATGGGAAAGTAACTAGATGTATCTTCCTGCTTCCTGACTGCAGACACAGTAGGAGCAACTACCTCCTTGTCTGGCCACCACATCCTTCCAGGAGTTATAAAATGTCCACTAATTTTGTAAACCCAAAAAAACCCTACCTGAATTTTCATTCGTCAAATATTTTGGAATATCAATTAAAAATTGACTAATTATTGTTATGTAAGAGCTCCAAGCCTAGAATCACACATCAATGGACCAGAAATATTATAAATAACAATTTTACAAGGATATTATGTTTGTTAAAAGTAAAGAGAAAATGTTTAGAATGTTATGTGGTATACAATAACAAAAATCAAACCATTCAAATAAGCATATATTTTATTTTTCTAGGAGAAAGAATCATTTTTGTTCTATAGATCTGCTTGTTACGGGACAATGTCTTTATTTTATGAGGCTGTTGGTTTTGCATAATGGTCCATATATTATGATATATAACCATTGGACAAAAATCACATCAAACTATTTTACTCTACATTACAATGATGCATAAAGACCTGCAGTTTCTTGGAGAAGAAAGAGGTATACAAGAGTCATATTGAAAGAGCAAGATTTTCTGGATATTAGGATGAAGATTGAGCATACGAGTACAGAGGCATGAAGCCCAGGCCTGTATTCTCTTCCAGCATTCTCATATGCTGTGCTCAATCTCAGATGATTCAACTAGACACATTCAGTCCCTGGTGACATCATTCCACTGCACAGATACACAATAGGAGTCACCAAGGTCGTTAGATAACGGGTTGGGAAGAACTTTAAAAAGGAGTAGGATGGGGAGACAATGAGAGAAGCTCCTAATAGGAAAATCAGGTATAGAAATAGTCAGTGTTGCCCTATGAAGATTGTGGAAACATTATTGGCCTGGCAGTCTCAGGGCTGTGATCTGTAATGCAGACAGTGATCTCCAGACAAGCACATGAAGGAGACAAGACTTAACAACTAGACTGTGAGACCATTTTCTATATTTTTCACTTATACAATAGGAAAAATAAACATTTTCCTCTTTTTACTTCCATTCTTTTAACTTGTTTAGAATTTAGTGGAGTTTGGCTTGTTGTTGTTGCAGTTCTTGTAGATTTATGATGCAAATTCAAATGAATATAAAGGATATAAAGCTATTAGGGGTTGAGTGCTTGCTTAGTATATATATGAGCCCTTACATTCAGTTCCCAGTACCACAAATCAGAACACAGTTCTCCTACTACACCCATCCCAGGATATCCTAATGCCCCTGAATAGCAAGATTGTGACTGTAAACCTCATGTCATGAAGATGATAGAGCACTTTAATGGGGATAAAAAGAATTCCCTTAAAGAAATACAGGAAAACATAAACAGGTTCAAGCCATAAAAAAAAAAAAAACAAGTAAATCTCTTAAAGAAATACAGGAAAATACAAATAAACAGGCAATGTAAATGAATAAAATGGTTCAAGACCTAAAAGTGGAAATAGAAGCAATAAATAAAACACAAATGCAGGCAACCCTGGAGATGGAAAACCTACAAAAGAGAAAAGCAGCTACTGATACAAGCATCACCAACAGAATACAAGAGATGCAATAGAGAATCTCAGGCATAGAAGATACTATAAAAATTGACACATTGGTAAAAGAAAATGCCAAATGTAAAAAGTTCCTAACTTAAAACATCCAGGAAATGTGGGGCACTTTAAAAAGAGCAAACCTAAGAACCATAGGAATAGAAGAGGATGAAGATTCCCAGTACAAAGGGCCAGAAAACATCTTTAACAAAATCCTAGAAAAAAAGCTTTCCCACCTAAAAAGAGATTGTTATGAATGTACAAGAATCACAGAACACCAAATAGAAAGACCAGAAAGGAAAATCCTTCCACCACATAATAATCAAAACACTAAATGTATAGAACAAAGAGTATTCAAAGCTGCAAAGGAAAAAGGCCAAGTAGGCAATAGCAGCAGAGCTATCAGAATTACACTTGACTTCTCAACAGAGACTCTAAAAGCTACAAGTTCCTGGATGTATGTTTTACAGACCCTAAGAGAACACAGATGCCAGCCCAAACTACTATACTCTGCAAAACTCT
>JADRCD010214814.1:0-19705 GCA_019843815.1 Montemys delectorum | reverse complement strand
AATAATCTGCTCATCTTCTGTGAAAGTGCATCGTTTGCAGGTTTCTCCTTTAACATTGAGTCTCCCCCTCTCTGTACAGCACTGTGCTATATGAATGCTGTCCTGGCTATATGAGAATGGAAGGGATGAAAGGCTGCCCTGCAGGTAAATTCTACATTTTGGGATTATACATGGGAGCTTTTACTCTGTGAGGAACCATTTCAACACACCAATAGTGTGTGTGTGTGTGCGCGCGCGCGCACATGAATGTGCGGGTGTGCGCATGTGCATGAGGGTACAGATGTGTGTGTGCATGAGCTTGGGACAATCATAAACCTAAGCAAATTCTTCATGCTTTTGTGTTAATCACATGCTTACCATAATGGTGAAATACTAGACTGCTGTCCTCACGCACGGAAGCTGATGGTACTAGACACTAATGTGAAGCCTAGCTGGAACTATCTCAGAACCTCTTCTTTGAGCTCGTTTAGAAGCATGGTATCTACTTACGCAGGCAACATCTCTAGCTGACCAGCTCTGAGTTTGTAACGGCCCTCACTTTGAAATGCGATTGCCCATAATTGTGCAAATAAAAGAAGTTGCTTTTCATTTCCTCTGGATATACAATGCCAGTCAGCACCCTTCCCCAGGTTCCTACTCCTCAACAGAAGGATCTCCTCTTGGGCACAGGTCCTCCAGGCCTCGAATTGCACATAAATTCTAAAGCACTTACTGTCACGGACACCAAACCCACAGACAGTCTCTGGCATAGTATCATGTTCAGAATGAGGGGCTAAGCTGGTGTCAGCAATGCACACAGGCCTGAGCAGCTGAGAAACTATCACGTACCTCACCTGCTGAGAGCCAGTGCTTAGTTAATGCTGTTCGTGATAAGGTCATGGTACACAACAGGCTTTCTCCCACGGAAACTGTTGAGCTCAATTTGCTCTAGGATGTGTTGTGTTCAATCTAGGCATGGACTTGCCATGAAACCTTGTTAAATAACCTTCTTGGTGTTATTTTGCAGACTTTATGATTTAATTTAATAATTGTCTCAGGGAATTCACTAAAGTAGTCATTTACTTTATGACTAGTCCCAAATGACACTAATTTTAAAATCAACAGCGTCAGAAAAGCAGGCAGCCTGCAGGGAGCTAGATCTATCTTTTCGGGTTGGCATCAGGTTGGTTCCAGGAGAACCTTCTAAAAGTAGTACGTATGTTTTCCTTAAATCAAAATGGGGAGACCCATGTCCATATATTGCTTTAGGGACCAAGAACCATAACAACTATAGGGATAAACATAACCTGCTGCCCAGAGACTTCACCCAGCATTTCAGCACTCGCGTTATCCTTGCCAGTCTCAAGGAAGGCAAGAAGCACCTTGTCTTTTGGTAAAAGAATCAGTTATATTCTCTAAAAATGCTCACTGAACTATTAGTAATGTGGCAGGATTTACTAAATGTTACTTCAGTTTGATATTTTAAAACTCACTTCCTTAACGCCAAGAATATAAGAAATACTGGGGTGAGTGACACTTTATTACATAATACTCAAAATGCACAAATGTGTATTTGTGTAAAGTGGGTGATTCCTGGGGTTTTACTGCTTAAATTGAGCAGTTCAATATATTGGCAAATAGGTAAAGTTTGAATGATTGTGAAAGAATATTCTGAAAATCAAGTTCTAAGCATTTGTTCACTTCTGGCTATTTCAGTGATGCCAATTGACCATGTTTATGGCACGTTGGGCATTGTGGGAGCCACTACCACTCAACACTATTCTGATGTCTCGAAGCTGAGAGAAGAGATTGAAGGCAAAGGGTCATACACATACTTCGCGCCGAGTAATGAAGCTTGGGACAACCTGGATTCTGTAATTCAGCCTTTTCATTTTCTGAGACATTGACTGTGTGACACTGCCATTTTCATGTTAACTGATCAACCTATGCATAATCCAAGAACATTTTATATTTCTCTACTGTAAAGTCATTGAGACAGTCAACGAGTCATTGAGACAGTGGGGTGTGTTCACCCTGTCATAGTGAAACTCCCCAGAAAACAATCTCTTTAGTGGGAAGATGAATGAGCTGAAAGAGGAGTAGTAATAGCAGCAGTAGTAGTAGTAGTAGTAGTAGTAGTAGTAGTAGTAGTAGTAGAAAGAGGAGGAGTATATTTTATTCTTCTCCTTGTACCTTCTTTGTTGTAAGAAAATACATGCCATTTCAGATAACATATCTATTAGAAAGGTAAGTTAAAATACCTAGCTATATTTAAAAATCTATTAGGAGCTATATTACAATAGCTGTATTTTATTATAGTTTACAAACAACATAGCTACAGTTGCATTGAATGAAAAACTATAATAGTTTATACTTATTTAGACACACATGACTGCATGCCATATAGATTGCTGTTCCAAGATCATTGGAATAGTAAATGTCTATGTATATTTAAACCAAGCGTTAGAAACAATATTTGATTTTATGAACAGACTGATTCATGATAGACTAACTTATAAGGGATTCCTTAATTTCCAGTTTTATATAACTAGTAGAGAAATGTGCTTCTATATTACACTCACGTGGAGATGAATTCACAATTTCTAGATTGTCTCAACACAGCCTCTCAGGCCCAGTGTCCTGTAGCTTTGCTGTGTCAATGCTGAGTCATGGGCTCATGTCTTTCCTGCACTCAGCCCCTCCAGGTTCCTTCAGATCACACCTGGGCATCCTTACCTTAGTGGTAAAAGTTAGCTATTTCCTCCCGGAACAAGCGGCCTGCTATTTGACTGCACCTTGACAAGTTTGGCTCTCACCTTATAGTGTGTAGCCATGAATTGTGGGACTGGTACTGATTTCCCTAGGAAGCCTAGTGATTCTAATCTTCACATGAATATTACTTCTTCAACATACGATATGGCTACAGAAGTGAAGGATACTGAGAATGTCAGGCATTTCTTATATATCTATAAATAACTGGTTTCCTTCAACCTATTCTCCCATAATAGGCAAAATCCATATCAACATTCAGACGTAAACACTGAAAGTGACCCTGGCTCCCCTATCTCAGTTTCTTAAAAATTAGCTAGTCAGTCTAATACCCTGTTCATCTGTGGGAATCCTCCATGTACTATCATTTCTGAATAATTTTACCCCTGACTGGCTTTCTAAAAGCCACGCCCTATTACGGAGTCCCAGCCCTGTACACTCTTCAGTTTAATTGCTCGTTTAACTTCGTTTTCACAGCATTGTTCCTTTCAGAACACATTTCAAACATTACTGAGAAACAGAAAAGTTCATTGATAAAGCAACGGATAAGTCTCTCACCCAGCAGCCGCTTTGAGTTAACATCCAGAGTGACGTCACACTATCCCCATCCATTTTAGTCTTATCTGCTCCCTCACATATACCTCAGAAGCACTCTAGTAAAAATATCTGCATCCCTCATTGGACCCTTTAAAGCATTCTGTCCTTCCATCCTCTTCCTCTCGGGACTTTATCTACTGGGACATAACATGCACCGTGAAGTTCTCTTTGTTTGCCTTTGTATACACTGTAACACCGAGTACAGCAAGACGTAAAGCACAGTCTTGGGAAGGTCCAGGAGGACCAACACTTAGACTAGTTTGGGAATAAGTATAAAATCCTTGATAAATCTCAAGTGCTAGCCCAGGGTGGTGGAACATGCCTGTAATTAATTCTAGCATTCAGGAAGCTGAGTCAGGAGCATTGCCACGAGTTTAAGGCCAGGCTGCGCTATAGGATGAGACACTGCCTCCAGAAAAACAAACCCCTCAAGCGCTGTCTGCAAATGTAATAGCATACTGAGTATTTGACATCACAACTTACTTGTTGTATTGTAAGTATCTGATGATGTCACATCCCTGGTTAGGGACCTACATGAAGATTGTCTCTTCATAAATATACTTTAAAAGGGTTTTGGCCCTAAAATCACCACGTTCTATCAAATTTGGAACCCTTCACCGATACCTTGGAATTCCAATATTCCTCAGTCAGTTAAAATAATATAATTCTCTTATTTTTGTCAGTTTTCTATGAACAATTGATAATGTAACAGGGAGGTCACAAAAAGAGTAGAAACGGGTTTGGAGAGCTGACCCAACAGTTAGGAAAGTTTGCGAAAGAGCCAAGTTTGGTTTCCAGCACCCACGTCAGCAGCTCACAACCAGCTGGAACAGGTGCCAGACACCTCCAGGCACTCTCACACACACGGTGAGACATGTACAAACACACACGCCACACACACACAAGTGAAAATAGAATATTTTTAAAGGGTGGGAGAGAGAACCAACAGGGCACTTGAGAAGACTTCAATAGCAAACCACGGCAAATTACCTTTTATTTAATCCTTCCCAGGACATTCGCAGAGGACTGGAGAACAATGTCAATGTTGAGTTACTGAATGCTTTACACAGCCACATGGTTAATAAGAGAATGTTAACCAAGGACCTGAAACACGGCATGGTTATTCCTTCAATGTACAACAATCTGGGGCTTTTTATTAACCATTATCCCAATGGGGTAAGTTCAGTTTATTGAAGACTTGTTCATTCATTCATTCATTCATTTATAAAATTTCTATTTTCTGAGTCATGTTTTTCTTAACGTTATCTGCTCCCTCGATAGGATGTTCACAGGAAGGATAAACTGTTTGCCAGTGTGATGTCAATGCTTGTATTATGATTAAGAAGAAAAAAAATCCTGGCCATGTAAAATTTCAATCCAACTGACTCCTTTTACAGACTGACTGATTGGAAGTTAGAGGCAATGCATACTGAGCCGTTTCTTACAGAGAGTGAAATGTACAATCAGGAGGGAGATGACTGCCCTCTGGTCACTCTCTGGATATTATGCTCCTTGAGCATTTTGGTTCTTTGTATTAGTTAGACTGTGGCAAGTTGCCAATAGGGCTCAGGGGTTTTTTTGTTCAACATTAAAATTTCCAGAGATGAATATAAAGTTCCAGAGAGGAGGCAGTGCTATTTGTTGTTCTGCAGACCTCATGACAGTTTTGCAATGGTGATGTCTTATTCTTCTCTCAGAATTCATTTCAGAGCTAATTTGAGTTCTTTACACAATACTCTGATCTACATCAGAGATAGTTTGTGACTGTTTATATTAAAAAATAAAAGTAAAAATAAATAACTCAAAAGAAGGAAATAATTTGCCTTGGATCTCCAGAAATGCTTTTGATTGACTGGGGTTCTAAACCGTTGGGCTTTTTCTTCAACAATATTCAAGTCTTAATCCACAGCATCAGCACTCAGCATGTAGGCTTCTTGCATTATACCTACTAGATCCCCAGCACAGGCACTCGGCATGTAATGCCTTACACCGTCCCTACTAGTAAGGTGGAAATTGCCTTACTGTCTTCACATTCAATGACTAGATGTGATTTCTTTCAAATGACTGCAGGTTGTCACTGTGAACTGTGCTCGAGTCATCCACGGAAACCAGATTGCCACAAATGGTGTTGTCCACGTCATTGACCGTGTGTTGACACAAATTGGTACCTCCATCCAAGACTTCCTTGAAGCAGAAGATGACCTTTCATCATTCAGAGTAAGAACCAGGGCAGAATCCTCTGAGTCACTGAAACGCTTGCTTCCCCTGATAAGATCGGTAGACTGCCAAAAAATGCTATTCAACATGCCTGGCAAACTGCAAAGTAACCATTTCTATTTCATGAGGGAGAGACCATCCCATATATAGTAATAATACATGTTTGAACATGATTGATAAAGAAAGGCTCTTTGTGAGACTACACTATGATTGGAATCTTTAGAACGTGTTGATTCAGTAACTATGCTTGTTGTTGGATTTTGCTATAGGCGGATAAACCCTGGCAATCTTTCCATTCTAGTCAATGGTTTGAGGAAAATTTGGAAAAAATTAATTAGTTGGGCCAAAAAGTATTATTTTAACCATCTAACAAGAGCAGATGTCTCTGTTGAAGCTGTGATCTCCCTCTCGACACACTAGGCCAGGTGTGCTTCCTTAGGATTTGCTGTGCCATCCTCTGAAAGTCCTTTGTGTTTCAGGCGGCTGCCATCACCTCTGACCTTTTGGAGTCCCTTGGAAGAGACGGTCACTTCACACTCTTTGCTCCCACCAATGAGGCTTTCGAGAAACTCCCACGAGGTGTCCTAGAAAGGATCATGGGAGACAAAGTGGCTTCTGAAGGTAAGAAACTGTCTTCCTCTCCCAGAATTCTCCCAGAGACCTAGGATGGAAGCAATGGAAAAAGAGCAGCCATTGCCAATGATGAGATCTGTGATAGGGAAGACCAAAAGTATTTAATGCGAGGTGCTCTAGGAAACGTCATGTAAAGGATTGGAGGAATAAGCAAGTATCCCTGTTAATAAAAACAGCTGTGAGATGGCAGCCATTTGTGTTGTTTCCAAGCAGATAAGTTACAGATGTTATGAAAGGTTGTAAGGAGCCAGAAGGATGCCCCAGCAGTTAAGGCTGCTGGCTGCTCCTTCAGAGGCTCTGCAATTAATTCCCAGCACACCACAGGATTCCAGGTTATAGGACTCCCTCTTCTAGCTTCTGTAGGCACCAGAACATATGTGGTGCATGAACATATGTTCAGGCAAACACTCATACTTATAAAACAAAATAAATAAATCTTTTTAAAAATCAAGAAGAAAAATTAATCAAGTGTGGGAGAGTAATTTTAGAGGTGATTTTAATATGGAATACATATTACACAGTACTTCCAACTCTAAATTTATGTTGAACTGAGAAAGTTACATGATTCTTCCAGCCACTTCATATTGATTCTCAAATGTACTTGAATCCTTCCCAGCCTCCCTTTCAACAGCCAAATAGTCTTTGCCTTGTGCTAACTCATTTTAAACCCTCAACCTCCAAATTAAGCTGACAAACTTTGAAGATGTAAGTCTCAATATAATATCAAAGGTCAGAGATCCCCTAGATGCTTTTCATGAAACTGTTCGCATTTTCTAAGAGCTGTCTGGGGGAAATGGTTTGCCTTGCCCTCAGCTTCAGAATTATATTACCAATTATGAATCGTCTTTTGGAAGTGGTTAATGAAACATTCTGTTTGAGTATTTTATAACAGTCATGGCTAACAGGTAATTTCATAAACTGTCTAAAGGCTTTTCCTTTTCCTCCTGTCATTCTTTTCTCTCTCGGTGTTGCAAAACATAATGTGGAGAGTTAATATTCTCTTTCCTTTCTTTCCACCAAGCTAAGCTGTTTCTGTTGAAGCATTGATTTAGAACACCCACTTTCCTAGAACGTGAATATGAAGGTTTTGATAGCTCAGTGCTTACATAGTCCCTTGGTGAGTTTAGCTCTACAGTGAAATGCATACTTTTAAGTGATTTCCCTTGACCTGAGGTTTGGTTTTCCTTCCCATTTCTTTCTCTCCCCAGCTCTCATGAAGTACCACATCCTGAATACCCTCCAGTGCTCTGAGGCTATCACGGGAGGAGCCGTGTTTGAGACCATGGAAGGAAACACCATTGAGATAGGGTGTGAGGGGGACAGCATCTCTATTAACGGAATCAAGATGGTGAACAAGAAAGACATTGTGACTAAGAATGGTGTCATCCATCTGATTGATGAAGTCCTCATTCCTGATTCTGGTGAGCAGAGCCCCACCACCACTTCCCTTACCAGATGAGGAACCTAGAGACCAAGTCCATGAAGACCTAATGTGTAGCCCAAAGAAGAACAAACAGCAAACTGTCTGTGTGCTCATTGAGTGCTGACTCCGAAGCCTGTGAAGTCATGCACAGCTCATGCAGGACCTTGGCCCATCATCCTAGCATTTATGTAAAGGGTTTTTCACACTGCTAGTATGTTATTTGGCAACAGAAAGATACATTCAGTAAAAGAAAGAATTTTTCACTCACAGTGTAGAACAGGCTGAAAGTTGAGTAATGTTCAAGAAAAGTACACTGGGACAACAGAGAGAGAAATTTCTTCTAAAGTGATTTGTACTGACCAAGCCCCTCATGTGGAAACCAGAACCTTCATGCTAAGGAAAGGCAGGGGATGTTTGACTGGACTGACACTCAAGTAAATAGCTTACAAGAGTAGAAAAGAGCCAGGCACTGATTTACCAACCCTGGGATAGGGATCATAACAATGAGGACATTGTTGAGATGGAAATGGTTTATTTTACAGCCAAACAAGTTATTGAACTGGCTGGAAAACAGCAAACCACTTTCACGGACCTGGTAGCCCAATTAGGCTTGGCATCTTCTCTGAAGCCAGATGGAGAGTACACGTTGTTAGCACCTGTGAACAATGCGTTCTCTGGTATGTGCTGGGTTCTGTTCCCACTCCCTTCTTCCTTTCTTCCCCTTAATTATTCTCAATAAGAAATAATAGCTATTTTAGAAAATATTGATTTGATTTGACTAGTCTAGGAGATACTGGTGTTGAGTTATACGTATAGAAAGTCAAGAGACGGTTACTTTGGATCATGATGTGAAGTATGCTTGTGTCATCTAGTTATTCACGTCACTGACGATATTTAGGATATATGCTGAGATCTGATTCTAAAAACTTATTTCGTGGGGAGATATGTAAATGGTGAGGAAAAGTTTAGTGAACAAAAATCAAACTCTTTAATGTTTTTAAATACTAAGTTGTAATATATAAAATTATTAATTAGAGAGATTAGAACTTCTAGAAATACATTATTCCACTTAGAATAATAATGAGTATATATTCTGGCACTATGGCACATTTGGAGTCTGTATGGTTTGATCCCTTAATCAGTAGTAAGCATGAACTTACAAATGACTCATCAACAGTCACCCATGTGACTAATGGACACCTAATTGTCAGACAAAAAATTGGTCCACTATAAAGGCTTAGATTTTGCCAATGGCCACCAAGTAAACGATCCCTATGTAGATGAATTATTGTTTGCCCAAGAAGAACTTCAAGGGCATAGCTTGGGGTGATAGGTCAGTTTGTACTGGCAGATGGCCTCACTAGCCTTTGACATTTAACTGGCTCTTTTCTGATTTGAGTGAGGGATGCTCTTGCTTGACCAGCATTAGAGGATGCCCAGGTTTCTCCTCCTGCCATGTTGACTGTAGGCAATAATGTTCTTCCCTAATGAATTTATTCACAGATGACACTCTGAGCATGGACCAGCGCCTTCTTAAGCTGATTTTGCAAAATCACATATTGAAAGTAAAAGTTGGCCTTAGTGACCTCTACAATGGGCAGATCCTGGAGACCATTGGAGGCAAACAACTCCGTGTCTTTGTGTATCGGACGGTAGGTGAATCAGACGGGAATCTAACACCTATCTACACTGACCTGAATGTTATATGGCGAAAGCTGGTCAAAGAATTGTCATGGAGAATGTTCCTCACACACATGCCAATGCAGTTGTAAAATTATCTGTCCATATGATCAGAGATAAAGACAGCTCGTTAGAAGGAACTTAGGAGAGGGTACCAATGTGCTGTGAATCGCAGATAACCAGTATTTGTTCCAGTTAACAAGTGACTATGTTTTGAAATAATCATTTAAATCCCAGAAGATCCCCCATAACATAAGTGTTTGCCTTGTAGAACACTTTGCACTTTACAGGATGGACTTTACGTTGAGTCAAACATGCAGGGGTTTTTCCTGTGGCATACAACCCCTCCCATTCAGAATGGAATTTCTTTTGAGTGATTTTCAAGGTAAACTTGTAAAGGCCCATACAAATTTCTGGATCCTATGAAATGAACCTAAAGCTTTATTTCCTATAGGAAATTTCCTAGAGGCAATCATTACCTATCAGAATTCCCATGCAGCTAGAGGCTTCATGGGAAGGGAAGCATTACCTACAAATGGAACTGCCATGTGGGACTCTTTACTAAGGCTTCAAGATGGCAGGGCACACATTTCAAATAATTCAGAAAGTTACCTTCACTTCAAATTATGCATGGACATATATTACATTATACATGTGTATATATATATATATATATTAAACAACACATGTATACACATTGGATTATACATATGAATACAGCAATGTATACATGTACTTTATTATATATTATATTATACATCTGAATTCATTAAATTATACACATACCCATATTAAATAAAGCATATGCATACATAAATTTTTTTAAATGGAATTAAGTAAGGATTAGACATATAATTGATTGGCCTTACAGTCAAGAAAATTTAGTCAATGTGAATATTACATGATTCACTGAATTCTGGAATATTTATAGCTAATATTATTATAAAGAGTAGCTAAACATGGAACAGGATGACGTGGGAAAAACAGAATTAGAATTCTATGCAAAGTTCTGCTGACAGAATGCAGAAGCCTGATCCATAATGCGGCTGGGCTGGAGGCAGGACCGGATGAGAAATACAGTCAAATGTACAAGATATTACAAACAAGAGAGAAGAAGCTGCCTTCTCCAGGCTCATCACTCTAGTGAAATCCTGGAAGGGCTACCTCCGGGCAAACACACAAAAGAACATCATAGGTCTTTCATCCTCCTGCTAGGCTATCTGCATAGAAAATTCATGTATGGTGAGAGGAAGCAAGCAGGGAAGGAACGGTGCCATTCACATATTCCGAGAGATCATCCAGCCAGCAGAGAAATCCCTGCACGACAAGCTGCGGCAAGACAAGCGCTTTAGGTAAGTCTACCACCTGTGCCTGTATTACTAACTCCAATGATACACACACAACACGACCCTGACACCCAAGACTCAAGGCACATCACGGAAGGGTGAAGGAAAGACTGTAAGAGGTGGCAGACCCGGATGTTGGCTGTGAAACAATGTCTTCTGTATATGACCGGGAAGCACACCCATAACAACAATGTGGTCCCCTCAATAAGATCTTCACAGTGACAACACCGGGTGACACATCAGTGTGAATGAGAAAAAAATCACAAGACAGATCCTAGATTGGGAATTACAGGCAATAAATGGCTGGTGAAAGAGGAAAAATCAGCCTCCTCTGGAGAGGAGCCCTCTAACAGAGTATCTAACCCCATGCCAGCCCTAAACACATGCGCATATCAGCAACAGTAAATGGACTCATTAGGCTGTGTGTGAGTGTGAGTGTGTGTGTGTGTGTGTGTGTGTGTGTGTGTCACAGTAATTGAAGAACAGGAGTTCATGAATTTTAAGAGTGGGGACAGCAACACGAGAAAAGATAGAGCAGAGATGGGAGATTGATGATGTGAATACAGTACTCATTAATGTAATTCTAAATAAAAATTAAATTGAAATTGAAAAATCATGCAAATAGTTTTAAATTAACACGTTTTCAGTGCTATTTGGCTTGCTCCTGGTGTATCATAGTATGATTTGGTGGATGGAAAAAAAATCTAATAGTCTGATTTACTCCTTGAGATTTTTCTTATAATTGTGTACGTGGTAATATAAAAAATGACTTTTCAATAAATGAAGCTAGGGTTTTGTGTCACAGACAATGTGACCTTGATGTTATTATAAGAAAAGTGAAGGTGGAGAAATTTATAAATTATATATCTCTGTCCTTTCCCCGTTATAAATCTTTCTTAATTGCACTTACATAAAAATGTGTTAGTGATTTCTCACTGTTTGAATAATGCATGGATTCCACCCTGCTCTGAACATGGTTAACTGAACCTAAATCTAACTCTTCCGTCAAACTGAACGCACATTCTCTGTGCTCAGCATCTTCCTCAGCCTCCTTGAAGCTGCGGATTTAAAAGATCTCCTGACCCAGCCCGGAGACTGGACCTTGTTTGCACCAACCAATGATGCCTTCAAGGGAATGACTAGCGAAGAAAGGGAGCTTCTGATTGGTGAGTGACAGTGAATGGCAGATTCTGATTGGTGAGGGACAGTGAATGACAAAGTGGTTTCCTTAACTGACTCGGGTTTCCTTTATCCTACTTGGGATGTGAGGAGAATCATTCATTAATATTTATTCACAAAGTGCTTACTGTCATACTAATTTATTGAAAACACGCAATTGTATGGTATAAAAGGGAACTGTTATAATTTCAAAACTAGTTGCCATAGTTTGAATTGATTGAAATGACTAATGTTTTGATAAAGCATTGGCATCGGTGAGAAAATGCTGACTTGGTGAAAAAACTGAAGAGGAAAAGGAGACAGTGTAATGTTTTATTCCTTAGATCTTGTATCAAAATGTCAGAGAAGCAACGTATTATTAAACCAATATCTGTCTTTCCTGCAGGGGATAAAAATGCTCTCCAAAACATCATTCTTTATCACCTGACCCCAGGTGTTTATATTGGAAAGGGATTTGAACCCGGAGTCACTAACATCCTGAAGACCACACAGGGAAGCAAAATCTATCTGAAAGGAGTAAGTTGCTAAGAAGGAACTTATAAAGTGCTTATGATCGTTAAATAGTCTACATGATGGTTTCTCCTTACCATCACCTCTTATTTTGAAAGGTAAACGAGACGCTTCTAGTGAATGAGTTGAAGTCCAAAGAATCTGACATCATGACAACAAATGGTGTCATTCACGTAGTGGACAAACTCCTCTACCCAGCAGGTCTGTAAAGATTGAACATACTAGGGACTAAGACTGCTCAAAATAAGCTTGGGTTTGTTTTTTTGTTTGTTTGTTTTGGTTTTTTGTTTTTTTTAATCACCCATTTTCTTACCATATTTACTGAATATTTATCTCCGTAGACATTCCAGTTGGAAATGATCAGCTCTTGGAATTACTGAACAAACTGATAAAATACATCCAAATCAAGGTACAGAGTGTTATTACATTTTATTTCTAATATGTCGAGACAATATTGTAGGATTAATATAGGCTAGAAATTAGTATAGTGTATTACTAGTATAACATTGGTATGATGTAGCAAATAGGAAAAATATAGGATATTACATATACCTAACAGTGCGTTAATTATTTTATAATCTTAAAACTCTTAGTAATAGACCTGGTTGTTTTTATGGCACCTGATCTGACTGCATTTCTATTGAGTCACCTTAACTATTTTTATTTTAGTTAAAATTACAGTGTTCTTGATGCATAATACACTTTGTGTTGCTAAATGTGAACATTTATTTTCAGTTTGTTCGTGGCAGCACCTTCAAAGAAATCCCCATGACTGTCTATAGTAAGTATATGAACAGTTTTGGCTACAAATAGATATGCAAATAACTTCTCTTTGCATATGCGAAGTCTGCTGATAATCTGGTATTTAGAATTCCAAATTCTTTGAAACTCCTTGTCCTTGAAACAGGGACTGAGTTCTGTAAAAAGCTTTATAGGCTTAGCCACACCCTCCAAGTCCACTGAACCTTCTCACTTCTCTTCTCATGGAAAACAAGAGTGACACATTATCAGAGAGTAAAAACACGCACTAGAGTGAGGGGAAATCAATTGAAAGGGCATAAAAGGATGGGATACTAGAAGACACCCCAGAGGTATCTGGAAATGTTAATGAGTGGGCACAAAGACAACAACACAGCAGAGGGTTGTCACTTACCCTGCCCCGGGGCCTGAGCTGTGCACAGGAAAGGTACAGAAGAATCCTACTTCTCTTTTCCCATTAATTAACTAATTAATTAATTAGTCAATCAATTTACTTTACATCCCCATTGCAGCCCACCTCCTCCCAGTCCCCGCCTCACACGGCCCCTCCCTCCCCCTTCTCCTTCACCTCTGAGAACTGGGGCGGTCCCTCCTGGGGAACCAATTCACCCTGGCACTTCAAGACGCAGCAGGACTAGTCACATCCCTTCCTAATTCCTGTGAGATGCTAGTTCAAAAATTACCACATCCAAAACTGGGCAAAGAAACCCCCAAATCTACTAAGTGATTGTTTTAAAGCCCTATGCTACCAGATTATCAAGATCAAAGGTCAACTACTTAATCAATGCAAAGGACATTTCACTCTAATCATAAACGCTGCCTGCTGTCAATCATCAAATAGCTTCCTCGTTATGGTTTCTCATTCCTACCTCCCAGCCCACCCGCTTCCTTTACTGTAGCTTTTAAAGCTGAAGTTCTTTTCATTTTGTTTTGGCTCTACCAGAAAACAGTCAAATGTGCTAAAACATTTCGCGTTACTCCCCTTTATTCTGACTAGACAATTATTCTTCTCAATATCACAAACATCTAGTTATCTAATTATGAGCATTTTCCTTCAAATTAATGCTGGGCATGAAAAGGAGAAAAGCCAATGTACGGAGCAAAACAAAATGTGTGCTTCTCTACTTGATATAACCTCTGCCAGCTGGTGCCAGGCCCCCAGAGCTGATTTAGGGATTCCACCGGAATCATGATGATGCAGCATTTTCTAAATTCCAGCCATGGAAAAGTTTATCTTACAATAAATAAAGGGGCCTCCTGGCCTCCATTCATCAGATACATACGACACCATCCTTCTCCCCTGTGTCATACATCTTTATGAGAATATTATTAATCATTCTCATTTTATCTACATCAGTCTTACTATTGGCTGTGAGTGGCAACATTGCTTACAATGAACCTAAATACTATTGTAGTATTTCATGAATTATGTTTGCAAAATTATGCAAATCGAGTAACTTGCCAACCCACTCAGAGACCTTAAGGAGCTCTGGGGTTTATATCCTTATGCTGGCTGTTTCAAATAGAGGTACAGGCCAAATAAAGTAAAGATTCCATTTTCAGAGTCATTTGTTAGTTTGTCTCTAATATTTCTTCTGTTTCGTTGGTGCTTGTTTTTCTTGTCCCCCACAAAATGCCACATATTTTAGATGTTTATTGGGAGCACAGTTTGTTATAAGTTGTCAAATACAAAATATTTTACATAGAGGACAAAGGTCAGGAAATCTTTAGAGCTGTTCAAATGACTTAAGCCTTCACAGAAGCAAAACTGCCAATCAAGAGTCTGAAGTTCAAATTGTCCAGCACATAAAACCTTAAAAGCGATTGATTATTTCACTTGAAGAACAACAACGGGTCCCAGTGTTGCTCAGGGGCAGAGTCTTCTGTGGCAGAACCACTTATGGGATCAAGAATTGAAAATGCAGGTTTGACACATTTTAGAGCTTTATAGTCTGAGTTTTCAAGAGATGATCTATGACTGAAAGGTAGTCCCTGTAGAGGTGTAGCCCACACCCATTCAAAAGGCTGACACAGCTTAGCATGTAAGAGCAGGGGCTGAGAATGGCAGAAAGCCACAGTGTGCTACTGACTCAATTGTCACATGTGGGACTGAAGTTGACAACTCTTCTACTGGAACCATCTTTTCAGGCTTCTACTTAGGAGTGAGGAGGTCTAGGTAGATCTGGTGACCTGGCTCTCACAATAAAAAATAAATAAAAAAAATAAAAAAAAAAAAGTAAAAAGCAAGCAAACAAACAAACAAACAACAAAAACAAAACAAACAAAACAAAAACCATGTGCCCAACCTAAACCCATGATAACCTCACTTGGGAGGTGATACGTTCACCATAAAACCTTTACATGGAAAACTACCTTAAAATGATCATAACAAGCTGAAAATTAAATTTTGACCACTTCACATCTATTGCAAAAAGCTCACGACTTCCTGGCTGAAATTTATCCTCCTCTTGAATTGTAAATTCATTTCTATAGTCTCTTTTCTGTACCAAATGCATGGGAGTATTCCATGGGTCTTTCTCTTCCCATACCCTTCTTTTAATTGAGAAAGAGGCTGACAAAGCAATTTAAGATATTATGAACTGCATGAAATTAATCCTGTTTATTTGTCTTCTGTTGCTGCACAGCCAGTGTTCTCAAGAAGCACAAAAGGAAGTCAGAGCCTTAGGGATGCAGTTGAGAGTGGTAGATTTCTAGATGGGAGGCAGCATTTAGTTAGCATGTCTTCCCCTCGGGAACACTGCCAAGTCACTGACCTGCAGGATTCAGCATCTGGATACGAGAAGACATTAATGTGCTGTGACTACTTCCTGTGACTGCCAGACCCTAGTGTCATAGCTGATAACCAGTGCCCTGTAGACACCAAAAGGGACAACTTCATTCAAGTTGTTTCTAGTTAAACTTTGTTCATGCTCCACTTTCTATGTTTTCAGCAACTAAAATTATAACCAAACTCGTGGAACCAAAAATTAAAGTCATTCAAGGCAGTCTTCAGCCTATTATCAAAACGGAAGGTAAAACCAACACGCTCCATGGTTCCTTACATTCTGGAAAAACATATCATGTAATCAACTCATCTCTCTGAATATACCTACATTCTTTTTGAAACTAACATGCTAAATGTTTCTTTACAAATGGCATGCTTGTGAAATTGCAGGTTGTGGAGTGTAATATATATATATATATATTTTTATCCCAGTAGATGGTGCATCCCTAATATTTTCAGTACATTTGCTTGTACTTATTTTGATCTAATTGAGGTTGTGTCAATACTGGTACCCAGATAATCACTTAAAAATTAATCAGGAATATTTTTGCTATAGATTCCTTCAGAAAATATACTTTCTGTAGCTTCATTTCCACTTCCTCATCACCATCACACATTCTCTTTATCCCACTGAAAGAACACTGTTTAAAACCACATAGGCATCCCTTCCAGCGAGCATTCTATAAGGGTATAGAAAGTGTACATTAATGTAAGCTTTAAAAATTACAGTTAATGACTACTTTAAAACTTAGATCACAAAAGAAAATAGTGTTGTTTAGTAGGTCAAACTCTGGATCCTACGTTTCATCTTTGAACATACTTTCTATACCTCTCATATTTCAAATGTCACTTTTCTTTCTATACTTACTATGTTAACTGATGTCAACCTCTTGGATATTACCTTGATTTCATGCGTTTTTATTATCTCTAAGATCAAACTTTAGCAACAGTGTTCACTTTCATGCTTGTCGCAGTGATAATTTGCCACAGAGAACACATTTGTTGTCATCTTTCTTCCATGAGAAAGATGCAAACAGTTTTTCTTTATTATATATATATATATATATATATATATATATATATATATAAAATTCACATTACATTCCAATTGCAGTGTAATCTTTCAAAAGAGGAGCAGATTATGCTTTATTGAGTCTTAGGAGCACTGTTGTTCTAATTATCCTTGTATTTGGGTTTCTTTGTGTTTGATTTTCATTCTATGACATAAGATGCCAACTCAAAATACAAGTGTCTCTTCCCTTAAGACAACCTTAACTTAAACTCATTGAAAACATAAGGTTGATTCTCTGCCTGGCTAGCTATGGATATCATTTATTCTTGAATCTACAGTTGAGTTGTCCTTTAAAATTTGTGCTTAGCTTTAAAAAAAAAAAAGAATTTCAATCATTTCCTTGTTTATTATTTATTGATGAATAAAAATTGTGGTTTTAAGTAGAAATTAAATTTAAAGTGCTTTTGCTGACAATATATATTAATTATTTTAGTGAAAAATTATCAACCAAATTTAGGCAAAAATATTGGATGTTTTTTAAATCATAGTCGGTAAAGTTTGCTACAACTGATACACAGCTTCCAAAACTAAAGTCTCCCACAGGTGCCATGTTCCCATTTCCAAAGACTTTTCTCCTTCCAATCAACTTCTTCATTCAACTCATGTGTCCTTGCAGTCTGTCAACAGGAATCTGTGTCCCTCTTCAGTTGGGAGCATCCTTGAGTGTCAGTCTAACTGGGGTTCTTCCTCAGAAGGATCCAAAGGCCGATAGGGTCATCTCATCTGTAAATACTCTTCAACATAGGACCAGAAAGCAACACTTCTATGTTGTAGCATATCAAAAGAGAGAAATACCCATCTACAGATTCTACTCACGACTCTTATTCCCCTTTCAGCATTTAAACTTTATGAATTCACTGATGCTTTTGGGGTTCTTACTAAATCTGTCAGAGTCCAAAACATGATTTTCATTTTTTTTTTTGTCAAAAAGACACTAAATCAAAATTCGGAATTAAGAACAAGTCAGCTAAAACTTAACAAATGAAATATATATCTCATATATATATATATGAAACATCTAGTAAAATTTCTTCTTTTGTAATATTTGATAATAGGTGTTTCCAGAATATCAACTAAGTTTTTCTGAAGAAGGAAAAAAAAAAGCCTTAGTTGCAGTGCTAACTCATTTCCTTGTCTTGAGTCACTGGACATGCTTCCTTTTGAGGGTTATCACAAGTTAAAACCTATTCATACCTATTGGGCTCACAAAGAAAACATTATGGCCTGAAATACTTATGGGTTGAGAGAATAGTTCTCTGTCTTACATTATTTATCATTTATTACCTAGTTCTGGGTAATGGTATACTCTGATGATTTCTCAATAAACAAATCAATCCTCTCAAGATGATCAGTTATAACTCTGTTCAACTATTGAAAAGTACAAGTTAAATGTACTGAATAATTCTCACTCCTCCATAAAATATCCCTGATCAACTAATGTAGCAGGAAGCTTTCTAACATTCAAACTGATTTTCTCTGGGAACAAAATCACTTTGCAAGTCAAATGTAACCCATGTGCATTTGAAGGGTTGTGTAACTATTAGTGAGTTGATGTTGATATTTACATCCTTCTCCTAGTCCAGGTAAGTACTCGAGTCAGTTTTCTTCTAAGGCCTAAAATGTAGCATCTTCAAGGTAAGTATATTAGATTTCTTTAAGTCCAGCACTATGCTCATCGGTCAGAATGTGAGGTCAGGAATGATAAAAAGCATTAAATAAAATATGTTAGCAAAGATTGCCAGGTGATGTCCTCTGGCAAAGTGTGATTTGAACCAGTTGCCACTTGAGCATCTCCTATCTGTAAATGTTGATTCCCAGAGAAAGCCACATAAAACGCTCTCTGTAATCATACCTTACAGCCACTAACGAGGGATGAGGGTGCGCACGGCTTGCTCGTGCGTCATTGTAAATGCTAAAGTGGGGGTGGGGTGGGGGTAGGGAAGCTGCACCATAACTGAATCCTTTGTTTTCCCAAATGTTGTCTAACCTAAAAACAACAGGAAATGTTTAAAACCGGTTTCATAAAAACCGATTTCATAAAACCTGAAACACTGGAGTCTGAATAACAAGAGACGCGGAAATAAATTTCCTGTTTGGGAAAATTTAAGGGATTGCATCAATGCACTAATCTGTCTCCTAAAATAATGTCTCAGGACCTGCAATGACGAAGATCCACACGGAAGGTGAACCTGACTTCAGACTGATTACAGAAGGGGAAACGGTGACAGAAGTGATCCACGGAGGTACTTTACACCTTGTGCTTTCTTACGCCTGGATTGCATCCCCGGAACGTTTGAAATAGTTTTGATTTAGAATTATTAAACAGCGAATTTTATCTTGATTTTAACTTTACACAAGTTGAGAGATTTTGTTTACTAGGTATGAGTTCCTGCTAGCTAATCCGGAAAATAGTGTAGCTTGTTTTTAAGTGGGTTCAATGATAAAGGATTAAGCTCCTGGATCAATTCTTATGGATATGTAAAAATGGCAGTCATAATGATCACAATAATGTCAACACACAAAGACATATTGTTCTCAGAAGAGAAGGGGGTTATTGTTCGTTTGTTTGTTTGTTTTTGTTTGTTTTTCATAAGACTCTGGTAATATGGGCTGGTGAGATGGGTCAGTAGGGAAAGACACCGTCACTTCCAAACCTATGTTAGATCCCTGAGTCCCAAATGGTGAAAGGATTAAGTTGTCTTCTGATCTCTACAGGTATACCGTAGCTTAAACACACACACACACACACACACACA
>JADRCD010214811.1:35809-63902 GCA_019843815.1 Montemys delectorum | reverse complement strand
GGATTGGCCCCTGCAGTGACCAAGTCCAACCCCCACAGGCTCTGCCCCTGACTCTGGTCTCCTCTACAATTTTTCATCCCAGCACAGTTTCTTGGGCTTGCCCTCCTCTTCAAGTTCTCACAACCGACTGTCTGTCTTTTCTACAGACAGGTTGGAGCCCCTAAGAGCCATTATGATGGGCGACAAGAATGGAAATCACTCTCAGACTCCGGATTCGAACAGCCTGTTCCTTTCAGAGATGCATGAGGAAGACACAGTCCCAGAGCAGGAGAGTGAGAGACTGCTGGAATACATCAGCTTATCTTGTGAACTTTGTATAGCTGCTCCCATGTTGTTTTCAGAAAGTGTCTCTCTTTATTTGTCTGCCTGTTTTGAACTTATTGTGTAGATCAAGGTGGTCTTGTACTTAAGTAGCTACCTTTCAGTTTCCCTATTCCTGCCTTATAGGTCCTTGCTTTAATGTAGGCTGTGTTCTCCTTTTAATTCTTCTTCTTGTCCTCCCTCAGTAGTTTGTGGTCTTTGGGTGCTTTTTCAATTACTATTTTTTATTATTTAGACCTGAGCAATGTTACATAGTCTTTTCAGTTCAGTCATGCTTGGTTTCCTGGTTTTGACTGTGTTTTCAGTTATTTGGAGATTCTTAGTTTTAGATGCTCATCCAGTAGTTTTAAATGTCACTCCACTTATACCTGTATTAGTTTCTTTACTAATTATCTGAGAAAGTCTCATCACCAAGGCTACACAGAAGGTAGAGGTTAATGATGGTGTCCAATTTCTGAGAGATAAAGTTTTGTGATGGCAAAACTGGAAGATTTGGTCAGGGTCGGAAGCTGAGAGCTCACATTTCAAACTCGTAGCAGGTACCTGAGAAAGAGAAAAGGGATTGGCATGAGGCTTTCTACCCTCAATGCTCCTCCTCTATGACATCTTTCCTTGATCAAAGGTACATTCATCTTAAATCTCCCCATCAGCACCAACAATTGTGGACCAACTATGCAATTATCTAAGTCCCTGTGGAGCATTTTCATCCAAACTACTACAAATGCTCTGCTGGTTAAATTATGTCAATTTCATACCTGCTAGTGTCATTTTAGATGAAGAAATTTCAATTCAAAAACTATTCCCAGCAGATAGGCCTGTAGGCAAGCCTGTAGTGCATTTTCTTAACTGATTGGTATGTCCACTATGAGTGGGGTCACCTCTGGACTGCTGGTCCTCCTGGTATCAGAAAGCAAATTGAGCAAGCCATTATGAACCAGCCAGTAAGCAGCACTTCTCCATGGCCCCAGCTTCAGTTCTTGCCTCCAGGTTCCTGCCCTGACGTCCTTCAATGATGGAGTGTGACCTGAGAGTTTTAAGGTGGAATAAACCCTTTCCTTCTCACATTGCATTTGGTCATGCTGTTTTATCACGGCAAATTAAACCCTAACACTTAAGTGGAAACTTGTGGCTTCTTTGGAAAATCAGTTGTGTTGGATGGTGCTTTGCTGGGGTAAACCCGTGAACAAGTGTTCTCCTGAAGTGGACACAGGAATGAAAGGCTAGGAAGACTCTCAAAGTAACATTTCACTGAAGCATACACAAGGAAAGGATGTTCTGCTAAAGTAAGCAAGTGAAAGGACATATGATAGATTCTTTGCTAACAGCATGTATTGGTCTTCCTTATATTGTATAAAGCTCCATTTGTTGGGACTCCATAGAGAAATATGCACCAAAAAACTTGTGGTGTTGTGCTGCAGTTTCTTTCTGCTTCCTTGGATTTGGGCTGATTGGCAGAGTGATGTCAGCTGAGACAGGCTCCTGTGCTGAGTCAAAGCCTGTGGAGGGCATGTGATGTTTGGAGAGAGTATAAAAAGGATTCCATGGGTTGTAAGGCAGCTGAGCTAGAGCTGCTTATAGAGCTAGCTGTACAATGCCTGTTGGTCTCTCATCTTTGCTGATCTTTGATTGCCAGAGAGAGGCACAGCTAAGAACTCCCGGTGTTCCTCAGGGTCCCTCCTGATGACTTGTGCCGAGGCTGAGGCCTGACAGTCTCTGCTAGGTAGTACCATCACTGCTGATTCATATCTGCTATGCCTACACTACCAAACTGGACTGCTGGTGTATCCATGAAGTGTCCGTGAATAGATCGAGCTGCCACTGTTGACCTGAACTGCGAACTGAACTACTAATTTCCAGACAACACAGACAGGAGATTCTCCAAAGAACCTTTCTAAAATAGGTTCACTTCCCCATATCCTTTCTTTTCCACTACCTCTGGTGGCTGGTGAGCTTAAAGGGGGGGGGTTAACATGTATAAGAACAATCATTAAAAATAGGCATTGAAAATATTTAAAGTTACACTAACACAGTGCTCCAAGACAGCTTAAGATGATAGTGCAGGGCATGATGGGAGATCCCGTTCAACTCACCTTCTTCTTGGGAGTATAAATAGAATGCATGGCAAGCTGGGTTTGCCTAGGGCTACATTATGGCAGTAGAGCTAAAGAGAGATGTAAGCCAATAGGATAGGTGGTGCATGTCTTTAATCCTAACACTTGGGAGGCAGAGGCAGCTGGATCTCTGAGTTCTATGTCAGCCTGGTCTGATCTACAAAGAGCGTTCCAGCACAGCCAGGATTATACAGAGAAACACCATCTCAAGATAGATAGATAGGTAGGTAGGTAGATAGATAGATAGATAGATAGATAGATAGATAGATAGATAGACAGACAGACAGACACATAGATAAGGAAAGAAAGAATGAGGGGATGATGGATCATGAAATAGACTTGAGTGGTGGCAGGGAAGATGGTGGGTTTAAACAAATGGCCAGTTGGTGGTTTTTGCTTGTTTGTTTTTGTTTTGTTTTTGTTTTTTACTAGGTCTTACTCTTTAAGTGTGGTCCTCATACCTCGGCCTTCTACAGGACTGAGGTCATAGACATTCCCTACCATAGCTGAGTTCAAATGAAGTTTTAAATGGTCAAGAAATCACTAGCATGGAGGGTATTAGATAGAGTGAGCTTGAGGGTCCATGACTCTTGTGGAGAGGCAATGTCCTAATGTCACCTAGGAACGGACATCATTGTTATTAATGACAAGGCCTATGGTGGGCCCTGGGATAAAGTAATTGAGGGAATTCAGAGAGCAAGAAGTCTGGGACAGGGGCAAAGAGTTGGAAGACACATCCCTGGACATCTGGAAATAGGTGGAAAAGCAAGCAAGGCCTGTGACTGACTACACACCACATCAAGGGCTGTCACACTGGAGAGACAGAAGGACAGCATGTCCCCAGGGGAGTCTAGCTTCTGGCTTCTGTAGTGGCTGAGGGGCTGTGGAGTTGAAGCTCCTATGCATCTGAAAACAATCAGGCTTTTCTGATTGCTGTGATATTTGAAGAGTGGGCAGGAACCACAGAGGCTGGGTGAGCTCCAAGCACCCAGCCGTCCCTCCCTGGGGATAGCTGTCCTTGAGGTGCCAGTATGCCTGTCCTTCAGATGTAGAGGTGAAAATGCTCTGCAGCCATTGAAGCCTAGATGAGAACTCACTTTACATATAAACACACTGAACACTGGCCAATGTGACCTCTATTCACCCAGCTTTCTTTTTTTTTTTTTTCTTTCTTTCTTTCTTTCTTTCTTTCTTTCTTTCTTTTTTTTTTTTTTTTTGATGTGGAAATAACACTGATTTTATTTCTTAAATCCAGACTTATTAGTAAGAGGTAGCATGAGATCTGATGGCATAATTTCATGTTTTCTAGAGTGTCATGGCCATATATTTACATAAGGACACCTTTTAATATTTATACATTTTGTGTGGGGGAGGGGACATGCATAGTTGGCAACTCACATATACAAGCAAGGGAAGCTCACAGGAGTCGGTCTGTGGATCCAAGGATTAGATCATCAGTCTTGACAGAGAGAGAGAGAGAGAGCCCCTTACCTGCTGAGCCATTTTATCATCCCAGGAAATACTTTTTTTTTTTTTTTCAGATCGGGTCTCTTGAAGCTCAGGGGGTTTTTTTTGTTTGTTTTTTTTGTTTGTTTGTTTGTTTTGTTTTTTGAGACAGAGTTTCTCTGTATAGCCCTGGCTGTCCTGGAACTCACTCTGTAGACCAGGCTGGCCTCGAACTCAGAAACCCCCCTGCCTCTGCCTCTGCCTCCCAAGTGCTGAGATTAAAGGTGTGCGCCACCACCACCGGCTTTCAGGGTGGTTTTTAATTTGCTGAATAGTGAAGGTTGGCCTTGAACATCTGATCCTCCTGCCTCTATTGTTCCAGTGCAGGGGTGACAGGCAGGCACTGCCACATTGCTTTTATGTGGCACTGCTGATTGAACTCAGGGTTTTGTGCATGTCAGGCACAAACTTTACCAGCTGAGCCACTTCTTAAGCCTGGGAAAAGCACTTCGTTTCTCCTTCGTATGATAAGAGTATGTTGCTCTTTAAAAATAGGTTTGTTGGTTATAATCTGTGACTCTTTCAAATGTGTAATTATTGCAGACTCCCAGGAAATTGTAAAGATAGCGGAGAGAAAGTGATGGTGGCTCTCATCTTTAATCTCAGCACCAGGGAGGCAGAGGCAAGCAGATCTCTGTGAGTTGGAGGACAGCCTGGTCTACAGAGTGAGTTCTAGGACAGCTAGGGCTACACAGAGAAATCATGGCCCCCAAGAACAAAAGATTTTTTTGTTTCTTTCAGAGAGAGGTCTCATTCTCCTCCAGTGCTGACATACGGTTTTGCTTAAATACAATATGGAGGCAGGAGCTGGGTTGGCACCATGTGTGTTTGTGGTCTATGTCGCTGTATCTTCGGAATAATCTGTATCGCTCTTCAGAGTCCAGAAACACCTCAGGGGTCTTGGGTGCTCCCCTCATGGCCATGTCCCACACTCCTCAAGCGCTGCTGTTCTCACCTGCTGTTTGGTGAGAACCAAAGCAGCCACTTCTGGTTCGTGCAGTTATTACAGTGGGGCTTAACTCTGTTTTCTTCCTCTTCAGTACTGCCCTTAGGACCTAGAGCTGGAACTCCATCCCAGAGAGATTTTCTTTGTTTCAGGCTTTCGTTGCCTACCTTCCCACAAGTTGCCTGAATGTTTTAAAGGAGCCTGTTTTGGTTGAGCTGCAATGTTCTCAGTGTATCTCTGCACAGATTTGTGTGTGTGCGTGTGTGCATGTGTGTGTGCATGTTCATATATGCACATGTGCATATGTATGAGGGTGGAAGTGTTTTCATGCTCATGGAGACAACCTCAGGTGTCTTCTTTTCTCCTCCAGTTTTCTTTTTGGAGATAAGATCAGTACTCTCATTTATTATTATATCTGTATTATAACCAAGGGTTTTCCACTCTGATTCTGAATTAATTATTTATAAATAATTGTCTAGGCCAAAAGCTTTGGCTTGGACCCATTAGCTCATAACTCAGTTATCCCATTTATTTTATTCTAAGTCTGCCACGTGGTACTCTCAGGTTCATGTGATCCTCTTCTTCAGAGAAAGGGGTGAATCTCTTGCTGGCCCTCACTCTATCTCAGAATCCTCTCTCTGCCAGAACCCCTATCTCCTATTTTCTGCCTCAGTACATTGACCAATCAGCCTCTTATTGACAGATGATGTCTCCATACAGCACACAACACTGTATTATTATAATAAGGTTTGTATTTCTTTCTTGATACTTTGATAAAATATCATCATTATCTACCTGACCTACAGGACAAGCATTGGGTCCAATCTGAGCGATTCAGTGAGACAATATTTCAAAACAGAAAGTGAAAAGATTTAAAAAGCGGTGCTGGGCTAGGGCTCAGGGCCGGAATAGTTGCCTAGCATGTTGGAAACCCTGGGTTCAGTCCTCAGAATTGCAAGAGAAGAAACAAATTCTGTGTGTCATTCCTTTTGCAATCCCTCTATGTCATTCATAAGAAGCCCCAAAGGAAACCTTGCTGGGCACCAGCTTCGGGCAAGGGAAGCTAGAACCTTCCACTTACATGTGGCGGTTGGCTACTTCTGCCCATTGGAAGCTCCCATCCATGGAGTGTGCTAGCCAGGAGGCCCCAAAGGGACAAATGGCAGGGAATAAGAGACAAAGACGGAAGATTGAGGATGCAGGAGAAGGTGAAGAGAACAAGGGAGAGGGGCAAGGGATATTTGTCTCAGAGGACAAGGGACTGCCTCTAGAGAGAGAGGAGACAGATGTGGTCCATAGGGAAATGGTGGTTTATAAAGGGAAAATGGGAACCGGTGTTAGGATGAGGTGTCTAGCTTTGACTGGGGCGGTTCACTAGGTGAGCCGATGGGCCTTTTGATTGCTGGACTTCAATATTTTGATAGCTTGACCTTGGTAATCAGCCTCAGCAGGAGGAAATGGCCAGACCTTGGTGGCTAGCTTTAGGAATATAATCTAACAGGTTTTTTTTTTTCCTAGAAAAACAGAGGAAATGTGGGTGAAGGGCAGGGCTCCCTAGAGCCATGTTTACCATGCTCAAGCTGGCTAGAATCCCTTAAGTCTTCGATGGAGTTTGAGAAACCCCTTTGGCTTCCTTTGCTTGCCCACTCTCACAACAGACGGTCTACTTAGAGATCCACGAATCCCAAAGATTCAGCTTATTTTTCCCCTCACTCAAGTGTTCAGACTGGGCATAAGTTTTCTTCTCTTAGCTGTTGAGCTGTTTAGCTATTTGAGCTGCAAAATTTCCAATACTGTGGTTTTCAGTTCTAATGTGTCTGTTTGGACTGGTGAGCTGGCTCAGCTGTCAAGCCTGAGAACCCACATGGTGGAAAGAGAGAAGACTGCCGCAAACTCCTGGTGCCCGTGTGTGCGTGGATGTGTGCTCCCAACCCCGCCCAGGAGACACACGTAGCAAAATATTTAAGTGTTCACTGATTGTTTGCTGTATTTCTTTTTCTTTGCCAAAGTTTTCTATTTTATTTCAAGAACATTCTGAACTGTTCATTAAAGAGTTCTTCGTGGGATTATTAATTGTTTAATTAAGGGGTACTGGCCATGGAACACAGGGTCTTTCACATGCTCAGCTGAGCTGCATCCCAGTTCTGAAGGGGACCTTAAGGTGATTCTGACCTTGACTTCCGCTCAGCCCAGGCTTCTATTGGCTGTTGTTTTATTTAAGTTTATGTTTCCTAGGTTCTCGGTTCCAGGCAGTCTTTGTGGCTTGGTGCACATTTGGGGGCTGTGTAATGAAACTCTGGTTGTAATTAAACCTGATTTTCCCTGGGCTCCTCGGATTCCAGATGTGGTGAGAAGGGACCAGTGACTTCTCTGAGGTGATAAAGGTCTACATTCTCAGCCTGCCAAGCAGGGCATCCTGGGGAGGAGTGTGAGATTCAGCCTCCTCACCAGCTTCCATGAATGTTACAGAGAAGGTTGGGTACCCTGCTCTGTTCCCCAGATGGCCTCTTCTGAATGGTGGGGAAGCATTGGCTTACTCCCAAGGCATTTCTGACAGGATTGGGAAGGGGCATAGTGGCGTGGAAACCTAGGCTTTCCAAGTGGCTTCCAGCAACATACTCAGGCTTCTCAAACATCCCAGTACTTCTTTAGAACCAGGCAAGGGTGGGGTCTGGGTTCTCTCTGCCTATGGACTGAAATCACAGTTTTCTGTGGTGTCTGGCCAGCAATTATTAATAATTGTCTGCAGGTTTTCTACTTTTCCAGGCTGCCCATTTCCTAGTCCCCTAGCCAGAAACAAGAGGCTTTTTTTTTTCTCTCTATTATTTATTTTTTGCACTTCTGAATATTACAAGCTTCCTCAGCATGCTGCCCAGGACGTAATCACCAGGGACCTTCTGCTGTCCTTTCCTTTGCTGTCTCTCCCACAGATGAGATTCTGGATTCCTGCCTCATTTAGCAGGTCCTACAAACACAGCACCCTCCACCATGTCAGAACTGGAAGTCTCACACTGCCTCAACTTCGATTTCACTAGACCATTATGAAGTGTGAGATAGTTAATGTTCCAAACAGTAAAAGAAGTGTCAGGTCCACACGTGTAAGATATGACCCAGGTGGCTCTGAGGACGCTCAGAGCTGAAGGAGGGAGAGCAGGTGTTCTCCTCAGCAACCTACCACGAGCTGGTGTGCTCAGCGAACTTGAATGCTCTGCTGGGACGGTTTCCCCGATGTGTGACACTTGGTCAGGGTGCCTGGGGTGTGACACCTGCTGGGTCATACTGTGGGCAGTTCCATGTAGCTCAGCCTTGCCACATGGTACCCACCAGCTTCTCTTCAGTTCTTTTGTATTCCTGCGGCTATCCAGGAGAGCAGGGTGGAGAGCTGCAAGACCAGGGAGCCTTGCCTGCCCTGGGTGGAACATCCCTGCTGCTCGGAGCTTCCCTCCTTGGAATCTCTGGAAGTTTCCTTCTGTTGGCAAGTGTTACATCTCACTGTGGGTCCAGATGGTGGGTGTTTGCTTTTTCTCTTCTTTTCAGTGTCTTAATCTTTAAAGTGACTTTAATTCTGGCAAATGTAGGTCACTAAGTGTTCAGATGCTATTCCTCTGAGGATCTTTCTGCCTTCCCTTGAGACTCCAGCATCCAGATGTGGGGGCTCTGGTCTTCACACCTCTTAACTGCCCTTTCCTCTTGCCTTCTAAGCAACAGCTCAGCCTCATCTCCTGGCTCATTAACTCTCTGCCTCCTGCTGCTCAGGTCTTCAAAGCTCCACATTTCTATCCCCAGCATTTTCTCAATAGTCTTATTGTCCTTATTCAGGGCAGGAGATGGAATCCAGGGCCCCACGAATGCTAGGCAAGCTTGCACCAGAGTGCTATCCTCCAGCCCCCAGGGACTTCTTTCATCTGCTGTCCCTGCTCCATGACATCAGCACCCTCTTCTCCTGTGGAGACACTAAATGAGACTTCACTTACTGTTCTTACTAGCTCCCCGTTCACTGCATTGCTTTTATGGACAGCATCTTGTGGGCCCAGCACTGAGTGGGCAGTGTGAATTCCCGGGAGCCCTATCTCACTGGAGTGGCCTCGCTTACAGAGGGGACTATGCGTGACTTCAGACCTCTCAAAGTCCCTGCCCACTGGCTCCAACAGCCTGGGGATATTCCTGAGAATCCTGCCAGCTGAGGGGGTGGGGCACCGATTCCAGTCGTCTGTGTCCCAGAGCTTCCCGTTCAGCGTACAGCAACACATGCCTTTGTTGCAGCTTTTAGAAGAAAGCACCACTGCAGGGACCCGGCAGCCATCAGCCACGGTTCCCCTGTCCGGGCTAAGGGTCCCCAAGAAGCCATCCTGGCACTTGAGTGACAGGTGCTTTGTAGTTCCCGCAGAGGCTCTAGCCACATGGGGCCAACTGATGGACAGCAAGAGCTATCACTTTTCCAATTGATTCCTGTTCTTTATGAAGGCTCAGCTATCTTCATGGAGGTCACAGTCTCTGTGGCTATCCTGCATTCCCCGTCTCCCCACCCCCCCCACCCCCCGCCCAGCCAAGTAATCCATAGTTCTTCTGTCCCATCTTACATCCCTCCCCCAGCCAATGTGGTCTTGCCAGCTGCTAGGTTCTTCTTGGCAAATATTATCAACTGGCCGAAGGTTTATAGTGAGAATTTCCAATGAGCTCCCCATTTGCCTCACCCTGGACTATCTGAGAGCAAAGTACAGAATAGGTTCCTTGTTGCAGGTATAATAACCATGGTGCTGAGCCTACTCCAACAAGACAAGCACGTCCCACTTCTGTTGGGAAGCTGGGAAGGTCTGTGGGGCTCCAGTGTGTGTAAAGTGGTTCAGACGGATGCTGGTGCTCCAGCATCTCCCCAGCCAGCATGAATCAGCTGCCTCTTTCCCACCAATGGCAGACAGAAGACTCTTAGTGTCAAAGGCGAAGAGGTCTGATGACTTGGCCTGTCCACAAAGCTGCCCCACATTGCAGCCCAGCTGAACAAGCCACCAGTCCCACCTCTGGAGGTCCTCCCTCCATCTCTTACACCTCTGGTTTATGCACAGATGAAAGGCAAGGAGCAGCCACTTTGCAGGGTGGCTGTCCTCATGAGATGAAAGTTGGGGACCAGAATTTGCTTGCTGACATCTAGGCCAGCCAGTCAGCACCCCTGAGGTGTGGCAAGAAGCCACTTACAGGCACATGGTGTCACTAGTAAAGTATTTTAGATCTCTAGTTACATAGAGGCTTGAGCTTGGGGACACTGTGGGACCAGGGTGGCTGTCTGCTGCTTCTGACTCACCACCCTAGGTCTGGGGCCTGGGACAACCAGGGCCTTAACCTAGCTTGGAATGTACAGCAACTGTCTGTCTAATACTGCCCAAAAGACAGAGAAATTTCAGTCTTGGTCCCCAGCTTTGCCGGAAGCTTCCCACCTTATGTGCCCTACTTCTCTAGTAGCAGGTGAAAGATTCAGGGAGCAAGAGTGGGCTTCCTCCTGCTCTCATCTACATGGGCCAAAGAACCTCCATGACAGCCTTACCCTCTGATGTTTGCATTTGCTATGGTCTTGTGCCCCATCTCTGGGCCTAAAGTCATTAAGCCACAAGCATGGGAGACAATGGGCCCAAAGCGTGTGCCTCTAGGGTGGTGGGTTATGTAAGAAATGAAGGGGAGGCTCAGAAGCTGTGCTGGAGTATGACAGGGATTGAGGGGCTTCCCTGGGATGACAGTTGGACTTGCCCCTCAGGATGAGTGGAACGTCACGTGGCGTGTCTGATTCTAAAGCATCTAGTCACTCTGGCAGACTTTCCCTCTGTGTTGTGGCCCTGAGGGTGGCACCAGCCTAGTAATGCTGTCACGCAAGCTCAGGAACCATTTGTAGCCTCAGGCACCTGGTAGATTCTCAATTAATGTCAGCACTTGTTAGCAATAGCTGTAACAGCGTTGGAAGGGCACGTTGGGGAACAATCTTTTGGAGAGCCAGGTGTACCAGAGGAAGAGGGGAAGTGGGGAAGGGGACAGAGCTGAGACCCAGGGACAGTATATTTAGTGAACCTTAGCACCGGCACCTTAGGGGAGGCTAACTCAGTCACTACCAGAGCTAGAGCAGCAAGCTGGGCCTTCAGTCTGTGTGCTTTTGTTTCTTCATCTGGAAAGGAGGGGCTACCAACATCTCATCCCCTGTGATCTCCACACTCAGGGTGAGTGGTGTAATCACCATCTACCAGGAAGCCTGAAGGCAAGGCTCGTAGGTATCTGTGGTGATTTGAATGAAATAGCCCCCGTAGACTCATAGGGTGTGGCCTTACTGGAGTGGGTGTGGTCTTGTTGAAAGAAGTATGTCACTGAGGGTGGGCTTTGAGGTTTCAGGAGCTCAAGCCAGGCCTGGTGTCACTCTCTCTACCTGCTGCCTGCTGATCCAGATATAGAACTCTTGGTGACCTCTCCAGCACCACGTCTGCCTGCGTGCCACTATGCTTCCTGCCACGATGACAATAGGCTAAACCTCTGAATCTGCAAGCCAGCCCCAATTAAACGCTTTCCTTTATAAGAGTTGCTATGGCCATGGTGTCTCTGCACAGCAATAAAAACCCCAAGACAGTAACCAAAGCTGGCTGAAGGCAGCTATGAGGAGCAGTCCCACTAGGGTTTAGGCAGGAGAATCCAGAGATTCAGAAGCTGCAATGAGGATCTTTCCCATGATGCCTTCTGAGGACAGAAAAGAACAGCTCCTGCCACTAGAAGCCAGCTAGAACTTACTGTGGGGCAGTGCTGGCCTTTCATCAGACATGAACAATCTCACAGAGAGCCAAGCTCAGCCAGGTCAAGGTGAGACTACAAAAAGCAGGACACAGCACATTGTAACGGTCAGAAAATCAAAGTCCTTGCACCATCTGTGCCAAGCACACTCTTTACTCAGCTCAAAAGAACAGCAGCCACATAGACAGCATATTGATATGGTTCCCCCAGGTATTCCTCAGGCCTGCTCCGTGAGGCTCAGTTGCTTGGGCCCATGTCTAAGTATGAATCTATTAGTCAAGGTTCTGTAGACATAGAACTTATAGAATGAATCTCTATATCTATCTACCTGTCTATCTATCTATCTATCTATCTATCTATCTATCTATCTATCTATATTGCATCTATCAATATATAGATATACATATATTCCATATATGTATATATATGTGTGTATATATATTGTGTGTGTATATATGTGTATGTATATATATATATATATATATATACATACATACACACACACACACACACACACACACACACATATATGGAATCCATTGGAATGACTTACAGTCTACAGTCAAATTAATGTAACAATGGCTAGCTGTGAAAGGAAAGTCCAAGAATCTAGTAGTTGCTCAGTCCCACAAGGTTAGATGTCTCAGCTGGTTTATATACACTGGAATCCTGAAGAAGTAGATTCTGATGTCAGTGAAGGAATGGATGTGCTAGCAAAGTGAGACCATATAGGCAAAGAACTAAGCCTCCTTTCTTCCATATAGGCTTCCAACAGAATATGTGGCCCAGATTAAAGGCACGTGTCTTCCAGCCTCAAGATCTGGATCAGAGGTATGTCTTCTTATCTCAAAGGTCCAGACTAGAAGTGGCTTGCTTCACCCACCTCAAACAAAGCAGAATATCTCTCACAGATGTGCCCGCTTCCAGATATAGTCAAGTTGACAACCAAGAATAGCCATTGCAGTGGGGTACCTGGAAGAGTCACTGGGGTACACAAAGCAAGCGTGGGTACTTTGTGCACATGTACAGGTGGAGAGAGGGAAGTAGCAGCAAAGGGCAGCTCAGCGCCCAGTGCTCAGCAAAGCTTGGACCCAGCAGCTACTGCAACATGGCAAAGGCTGAGGTGGAGGCAGGGGGGGGGGAGGGGGAAGCTGGTCTTACTCAGAGTTCCTGTGCACTATAGACCTGATGGTGACAATACACTGCAGACCCAAATCTAAAAACAGTCTGTGCTCTCCAGATAATGCCTAGCTTGAGAGAGAGTGAGTGAGTGAGTGAGTGAGTGAGAGAGAGAGCTGCACATTCAAGTAATGTTAGAAAAATGGGGCAAATCTGTGAAAACAAAACAAAACAAAGAAATATTTGAACACAACTAGCAAAATAATAATGAAAAGTGAAGAACAAAACCAAAAACCAAACCAAACAAAAAACCATCACCAGCAGGGGCCAGAGACATGACTCTGAGCTTTAGAGGGTAAGGGGTCTCACAGATGAAAGTTCAATTCCAGCATCACAAATGCCTGTAACTCCAGTTCCAGAGAAATACCCCCACACAGACACAGAAACACACACACACACACACACACACACACACACACACTATACTTAAAAAAAAAAAAAAAAACCTCTAGGAAGTAAGACAAAATATCGGAAGTCTAATTAAGAAAGGTTAAGGGATTAGCTGGGCGGTGGTGGCGCACGCCTTTAATCCCAGCACTTGAGAGGCAGAGGCAGGCAGATTTCTGAGTTTGAGGCCAGCCTGGTCTACAAAGCGAGCCCAGGACAGCCAGGGCTACACAGAGAAACCCTGTCTCGAAAAACCAAAAAAAAAAAAAAAAAAAAAAGAAAGAAAGGTTAAGGGCTTGCGGACACTTCAGGGTCAGTCCATGATCATCACTGTGGCAGTTTGAATATAGCCCCCAGAGACATATATTTGAATGCTGAGGGAGTGGCATTAGGAGATTGTGGCCGTGTTGGAGAAAGTGTGACCCTAGGAGTGGGTTTTGGGGTTTCAAATGCTCAAGTCAGGCCCCGTGGCTGTCTCTCTCTTCCTGTTGCCTTCAGATCCACAAGTAGAGCTCTCAGCTCCTTCTCCAGCACCATGTCTGCCTGCACGCTGCCGTGCTTCCCACCATGACAATACTGTTGTAAAGCTCTGAATTGTAAGCTAGTCCCAATTAAATGTTTTGCTTTACAAGAGCTGCTGTGGTCAGGATGTTTCTTCACAGCAATACAAACCCTACCTAAGATAATCACCACTGGAGAAGTGTGGTGGCAGGGAGCAGGGGGGCCAGGCATGACAGCAAACAGAAGCTGAAGGCTCACAACTAGTTTACAAGTTTCAGGCAGAGAGAGACTGGGCCTGCCATAGGCTTTGGAAACCTCAAAGCCAACCCCTAGTGACATACCTCTTCCAACAAGGACACACCTCCTAATCCCTCCTAACAGTCCCACCAACTGGGGACCAAGCATTCAAATATATGAGTCTACAGGGGCCACTCTTCTTCAAACCAGCACAACTTGATATTAATAAAAATAAACACGACAACCACACAAGAAGTCCACTTGGCTGGAGAGATGGCTGAGCAGTTAAGACCATCGATTACCCTTCCAGAGGACTCAGCTTTGATTCCTACCATCCAGCGATGGCTCACGACTGTCGATAACTCTAGTTCCAGGGGGAATATAATGCCCTCTTCTGGCCACAGTGGGCATTGCACACATGTTATGCACACACTTAAGTGCAGGCAAACACCAATCACATAAAATAAAAATACATCTAAAAAAATAATAAAATGTGTAGCTACTTATAAAAAAAAGAAATCCAGACACTAACAACTTGCAAGTAAATGTAAAAGCAAAAGGATGGTTTCCGGTTTAGTGCTTTTCTGTGGCTGTGCTAAAACACTGACCAAAAGCAACTTGGGGTGAAAAGTATTTATTTAATCTTACATTTTACAGTCTTTCATCAAGGGAAGCTAAAGCAGGAATTTAAGGAGAAACGTAGAGACATGAAGTGATGCAGAGGCCATGGAGGGGTGCTGCTTACTGCCTTGCTTTTCATTGCCTGCCCAGCCTGCTTTATTACACAAACCACCTGCCCAGGGAGGGCATCACCCACAGTATGCTGGCCCCTCCCACATCAATCATTCATCAAGAAAATGGCCCACAGACTTGCCTACAGGCCAATCTGATGGAGGCAATTTTTCAATTGAGGTTTCCTTTTTCTTTTTCCTTTCTTTCTTTCTTTCTTTCTTTCTTTCTCTCTCTCTCTCTCTCTCTCTCTCTTTCTTCCTTTTCTTTTCTTTCTTTCTTTCTTTCTTTTTTTTTTTTTGTTTTTTGTGTTTTGTTTTTTTGAGGCAGGGTTTCTCTGTGCAGCCCTGGCTGTCCTGGAACTCACTCTGTAGACCAGGCTGGCCTTGAACTCAGAAATCCACCCGCCTTTGCCTCCCAAGTGCTGGGATTAAAGGCGTGCGCCACCACCGCCTGGCAAGGTTTCCTTTTAAGTGACTCTGGGTTGTGTCAAGCTGACAAAGACTCAGATGTATAGCTTCTTACTATCCCCCAAACATCCCAACCACAAACAGCTTTATAAGCCAATTTTCCAAACTTTCTCATAAATAACCTCCAGAAAAAATTTCCCCAAAAAGAAAAGTGGAGTTTACTTCTGTTGTTTATTTCTTGAGTTACTTTTTGAGGCCATATTACCTCGAGTTCAAAACTGGTAAGATTTAGTGCAAGAAAACACAACTAGATTCTTTTTACATTGTGTAAAATATTATAAATGCCATGTCAACAAATATGACAAAAGATGTGTTCCAAAATAAAAGCCTTTGTTTTGTTCATCTCAGCACAGCCAGTGTGAGTCAACACAGCTCACTACTCTGTGGACTGTGGGAGGTGACAAGTTATTCATGCAAAATAATGCTTAGGAAGTGAAGAAAAAACTGGTGGGATTTGTTGTCATTTTAAAAAACATTTTATCCTATGTATATGATTGTTTTACCTGTATTATGTTTGTGCACCGTGTGTATACACATGCAAAGGCCAGAAGGCGGTGTCAGATGCCCCGGAGTGGGAGTTACAGATACTTGTGTGCTCCCATGTGGGTGCTGGGAAACCAACCTAGGACTTCTGCAAGAGCAGCAAGTGCTGCTAACTGCTAAGCCATCTTTCCAGCTGTATTAAATAGACTTCTAATACATCTGCAATTTGTAAGATTCTCAAAAACACCATAAGTAATATAGAGCTTAATCCTACACTCTGCCTAAGTCTTTAACCAACACAGAGATCAAATGAAGTGGAAACTTAAAGGGTTGGATGGGGCTTTGCTGATGCAAACACGTGAATGACGTTTCACTAAAGTGGGCACAGATGAAAGACTAAGGCAGATTTGTAAAAAACAAAAACAAAAACAAAAACGTTTTCCTGAAGCAAACACATAAAGGGACGCGTGATGAAGGAGTTTTTGTTAGTGACACACATATATTGGTCTGCCTTACACTGTGTAGTTGAGCTCCATTTATCGAGGCTCCATAGAGAGAAATGCACCAAAAACCCCTTGTGGTGTACTGCAGTTTCTTGATTGGCAGGGTGATGCCAGCTCAGCAGCCAACACAGACCCTTGGAGGACACACGATGTTTGGAGAGTATAAACAGGACTCGATGGACAGTGATGGAGGCTGAGTTAGGCTTCTTTATAGAGCTAGCTGAACAATGTCTTCACTTCCCCGAGAAAGGCACAGCCAAGACCTTTTCCTGGAGTGCCTCCTGGTCCCTCCTGCTGACTCAGTGCTGAGGCTGAAGCCTGGCAGTCTCTGCTAGGTAGTGCTACCACTGCTGATTCATGTCTGCTATCCTGACTCTACCGAACTGGACTGTTGGTATATCCGTGAAGTGTTTGTGAGTGGATGGAGTTCCCACTGCTGCTAACCTGTGAACGGAACTGCTGACTTCCAGACAACACAGATGGGAGTTGCCACAAAGAACCTTTCTAAACAGGTCCATATACCCTTAGCCTTTCGCTTCTACTACCTCTGGTAGCTGGTGGGCTAAAAGGGAGGTTAATGTGTTTAAGAACCATCATTAAAAATAGGGTTTAAAAAATTAAAGTTACAATTAAGCAATTAAGAATTACAATCAAGCATTTGAAAGATTTGATCCACGCTTTAGTAACTTGGTTAAATGGATGCATACAAACCCCTTCAACAAATGTACATACTTTGGAATAAATTTACAAAGTTTACTGGACTAATAAGAGCAATAAATCACAAACAATTGGTTTATTTGTACCTTGTCCTGGAACAATGGGAACAAATTACAGCTCATAATTTGGAAAAAAAATTACAACGGTTTTTTACAACCCTGGGTACAGGGTGCCCCCGTCACATGGCTGAGCAGCAGCTCCACTCTCAAAAGTAGCCTCTTTGATCTGTGATACAATCCCTCCAGGAAACACAGAAGGAAACCAAGAAAAGCCTGCCAAAGGAGCAAAAGAAGAGTCAGGCAAAGAAGGCATGCTGATGCTGGCAAATGAGGTGCAGCCACCTGTATGCGTGTTCCTCCACAGCCTCTAATTCCACCCAGGCTGCTGCAAATGATACCCCAGCTCCGTGTGTGTGTGTGTGTGTGTGTGTGTGTGTGTGTGTGTGTGTGTGTGTCTGTCTGTCTGTGTGCATCTGTTTTCTTTCCTGTTTTGTGATAGGTCTCACTGTATATCCAGGCTACCAGGCTAGCCTCAAACTCTTGATCCTCCTGATCCTCCCAAGTACTGGGATCTCCACTGTTTGCACCTCCACCCCTTCCCCCCCCCCATCCCTCCACCCTTGCTCAGGATTTCACTTTCAGAAAAGAGGCTGATGCACTTCCGTGCATATGTTCTTCTCTGTTCATACAGCACATTTTCCTTATCCACTCAGCAGACTTGCCGTTGAGCCTGGTACTTCAATGGGGTGGGGGTGCAGGTGTCTCTCTGATGATAGGATTTTGTTCCTGTGGATGTGCACACAGCAGAGGGCCTGCCCGATCACACATTCATGCTATTTTTAGTTTTTAATGGCCTCTCCATGGTGGTTTCCGTCGCGGATGCACGAATAACCTTCCTCCCAACAGTGTGAAGCGTTCCCTTTCTCGGCATCCCAGCCAGCATTTGTGGTTTTTTTTTTTCCTTTTTTTTCTTTTTTTTTTTTTTGACTTTTTAATATCCTCCTTAAATCTGTACAGATATTGTAATAAAAAGAAGCAGGACAGAAATGCTCCCAGGCAGATACAAACGGAAGAAATCTTTCACATACCACGGATGCATCATGGAAGGCCTCCAGGTTGAAGGAAAATGAATCCAGGTGGAGGTGTGAAGATCCAGGAAGGAGAGGGGAGGGCTGGGAACAGAAACTACTGGGTACGTGTTTGGAGATAAAGGTCATGTGCACTAATGCAATAAGGTCACATCTCCAGCATGAACTGGAGTAACATTCCAACAATAGGGTACACGACAGATGGAAGATGGGAGTTACAACTGTTGGAAGGCACAATGTGTTTAGAAAGCAGTAAAATATACCACTATAAAGCAGACCACGGGATGGAGGGCACATTTTATAATTTCTAAAGTAACTACCAAATGACTGTATAATTAAACAATGATGGCGGAGAACCATGCAATAAAAAGTATGATGGTTGCTTTATGAAAGGGCTTCTAACCATACCACCCCAAACATGAGTGATCTCATCTGAATATTTTGTGTGAAAGGTGGCAGGCAAAAAGTACTAAATAACAAAGAGTAGAGTAAGTAGAAAGAATAAGGTAGAGAGATGTTGGTTGGAGATCAATAACAGTAGCGATTACATTAAATATAAATGGTAAAAAAAAAAAAATCTAAAAGACAAAGAACAAATTAGACTGGATCTAACAACCCAAAACCACCGTCTGCTATGTGTGAGGCACACCTGAACACAAAGACACAAACTGACTGAAATCAGAGCAGGACACAGCGTTAAAGAGACAGACTATGCTCCAAGCATTGAAAGATGTCAAGTGAGATGTTTTATAAGGATAGAAAGGATCCACCCATTGTTGTGAAATATTACTATACTAAATGTGTATATGCCAAATAGTATAAGTTTAAGAATATAAAGCAAAACCAAATAAGAGGAGAAATGGAATAATTTACATTCAAGCTTGATATTTTAATTTTCAACAACTGAAGACAATAAGGTCAATAGTATGAAAGTATTCAACAAAATGATTAACTAACTTGACCTAAATGGCATAGACGATTACATCCTACAACTAAAGAATCTTAAAGTTTACAAAAACCATCTTCTAAAGTACCAGATGTTAGGCCCAAAGTAAGAAGTCACTACCTTTCAAAATTAATGTCAGATGGCCAACAGATGTAAACACAAAATACTGTTAATAGAATAAAGCTTCAGCTTTAAAAACAAGTATGAGAACTTATCCACAACCTTGAGAGAGACAAAGCAATCAGTTGCATCTTTCAAAGCCCCAAAGAGAAAATTCTAATAATTTAGATATTCATACAGTTCAGAGCTGTTGACCACCAGATGCCATTTGAAAAGTAAAAAGGAGGCTGAAGAGATGGTTGAGCAGGCAGCAAAGTGCTTGCTGTGACTAACCTGAGTTAGAACCCCAGCCCCAGGGACAAAGCCAGGCATGGAACTTGAAATCCCAGCACTGGGGAGACAGGAGGAACTCCAGGGCTTCATGGCCAGCTGGCCATACTAAGCCAGTGAGCTCCAAGTTTAGTGAAAGACTGATCTCAAAAAATAAGACAAGGAGTGACAGAGGAAGACCCTGATATCAACCCTGGCCTTCATATATGTGTATGACTAATTGAGTTCACTCATATACCAGCATGTACTGAGAGAGAGAGAGAGAGAGAGAGAGAGAGAGAGAGAGAGAGAGAGAGAAAGAGAAAGAGAGAGAGAGAGAGACAGAGATGGAGAGAGACAGAGGGAAACAGACAAGAGAGAGGAAAGCCACAGGGAGTGTGTATAGCTAACACTTTTATTTAAAGAAACATGCACATGTTCAATAATCGTACGTCATAAACGCACACACAGCCCATACCAGCCCAAGGAAGAAAGCAAGAAAACCCTGGTCATGCCAAAAATAAGACATGTGACTAGCTGCAGTCTCTACCTGGGTTTTACAAAGCTATCAAGTGTATGGTTGGTGTCACCAAGAATATCTGAATGCATTTTGAGCACTAGATCATGAGAGTATTAATTTTGGTCTGTATGGTTATGGTAGAAGGCCGACTTCTGGGAGGTGCAAGGACCTGGCAGACATCTGCGTTTTGGGTTGAAATAATCTAACAGATGGTACATTGATAGATGGGTACGTGGCCCTTTGTATCTGCTCTTGTTTCTGAATAGAACAATGAGGATACAGGGCCAGGGGGATTAACTGTCTTTATATTTAGATAAGAAAAATAACAGTATCCATTCTTCCATTATTTCCTACAACTGAAATTCTTCAAATAACAGTGGGGAATGTCTGAGTGTGTTGGCTCAATCATGTCTTCTCATCACTCTGGGGCCTGAGGCAGGAGGATTGTGAGTTCAAGGCTAACCTGGGCTACACAGCATTCTGTTCCAAAAATTGAAAATGCAGTTAGCACTCAATAAATCTGGGAAGAAAGGCTAGTGACAGAGAGGAGAAGATGCCACCCACAGTTTTGAGACAGGCAAGTTCTTTATGATCCTTGTTCCCTGAGCTAGGCAGCCATTCTGCAGGTTCCCACCTGGTAGCAGGTATCTCTGGGCTTTGCTGGGCCTGGAGAATCCAGCCTATGATAGGCTTCAGAGAAACCAAGGGGGCGGTCCAACTTGCTCAGGGCACATGAAAAGCCAAGTACCACCCCCATACCCTCCATGGCCTCTGGGGACAGTCCTGTGTAGCTGCCATTGCAGGTTTGTTCAGACCTTGGCAATCAGGTTGGCAGGAGGACTTTGTGTACATCCGAGCTCTGTGATCTAAGAGCATGACACCCATAGGAAGGGCTGGGGTTTGTAGGCAGCATTGAAGCAAGTCTTTTTAAAGGCTGCTAAGCTCAAGATGCTCCCTTACCAGAGCCCTGCAAAGTGCTGGGAGGAAGGAACACATTCTGGGGTCAAGACCTCCTCAGCAGGCAAGCTAGGCCTCGGGGTACCCCACATCAGGTGCAGCTCTCCCTCCCCAGGCTGTGCTGGACTCCCACCCCTCAGTTGAGCATCTGAGGCCTGAAGCTCCTCACCCTACCACTCCTCTAGGACCTCATGCAGATGCCCTACCATAGGCTGCAGGTCACAGAGCCTCCAGCAGGGTTTTTTCAAGTTCGCTCAACCTTCTAACAATCGATTATTTCAGATTCCAAAACTATACCAGGAGGCCTGGGAGTTTTCTACCCTTCCACATGTATTTTTAATGATCTCTTTTACAATCCTGGACGGAGCTTTGCTGCTCAGTGAACTGTTGCTTGGGGATCACGAACTCGCAGTTACTGCCCCATCCTGGAAGTGGTAAGCTTCCACATGAATGTTCTGTTGCTGCATAAAAAACCCAGAGTGATCACTTGTCCACAGAGCAGCAAGAACTGGAATCATAACTCTGGGGAGGTAACTGCAGCCTGGAGAGAAATACTCAAGAGACTTTGTATCTCTGGGGATAGAACCTGGGACCTCAGGTAAATCAGTCAGGAGCTTTCACCTCCAGCCCCCTAAGAGACATTTTAAAGTACAAAGACAGTTTTTGTTTATTGGGCCGGAAGAAGACAATTAGAAAATTGACTTGGTCCCTTTCCCACCCCTTAATAGTGATTGTTTACAACGATACAAAAATATGGGGCTGAAGAGACGGCTCAACAGGTAAGAGTGTGTACTTTTCTTATAGAGGACCCGAGTTTAGTTCTCAGCACACACACCAGGCAGGTCACAAAGCTCTGTAATTCCAGCTTCAGGGGATCTGACACTCTCTTTTGACCTCTGCAAGGACCAGGCACACTCACAGTGGTACAGATACATAAATGCAGGCAGCACACTCATACACATAAATCTTTAAAAATAATAGTGAGATAATAAAATGGTCAGACATCTTGATGGGATATATTTAAATTGGTATATTTAATAGTAAGAGGAACTCTAGGCAAATGAATTGACAAATTATCCTTGAAGCTACAACATGAAACTGAGGCTACGGATGATGATATGGGACACCATAGAATCAGTGATGTCAAAACAGAATCTGCTGAAACACAACTCCATGGTATGTCAGCATCCTGTTACTATAACAAATGCCTGAGGTTGTTAGAAAAGGTTACCCAGCTCAGTTTTAGAGGGTTGAGAGCCCATGATTACTTGGCCTTTTTGCTTTGGACCTGTGTGGCACACACTGGAGGAAGTATGGTGGAGTAAAATGGTTTACCTCAGAGTCCAAAAAGGGAGAAAGAGGCTGGGGACTCGTCATCTTCTGCACGGGGACACTCCCAGTGACCTAAAGACCTCCCTGCTCCATCACCTCCCAGGCCTTCAACATAGGAACCTCTTGGTAAACATAAAGAACCAAACCATAGCCTATGGTAAGATTCCCTTTACCTCCTTTAATATACTTGACATTAGGAAAGAAAGAATACAGTAGACAATTAAAAACCAGTAGGAAGTACAAGAGAACTTCCATGCCAATAAACCTGGAAATACAAATGTACTATGCATACTTGCAGGTAAGGCTGGGGTCTTAAAATACATTCACTGGTGAAAACTAAAACAAAAAATGATTGACAGAATGTCAGTTATTTAATATTAAGAACAAGTAAGTCACTATGTTTTATGGGACTGTGTCACCAGCTTTTAAGAGGAGACAACGTGGTGTGTGTGTGTGTGTGTGTGTGTGTGTGTGTGTGTGTGTGTGCAGTGAGCTTGTGGCTCCTGTCTCCCCAGCCCCTAAGTCCATCCACCATTCAGTGGGGCTTTTAAAGAGATTTCAGGTTCTGTGGTCCCTGGATGCTCTGGGGACACTAAACAGCAGCCAGGTATAAAGAACCTTCTCTAAGGGATGAGGACTGGGCAGGGGCTCGGAAAGACTGAGGAAGTAGGGGTTAGAAATCTCATGAAACAAGGCGACATATTGGACTCCATGGCATCTGGATACTGGCTCTAGAGTTGGTGATAAAAGTTGGTGGCCTCCCTCCACCCCACTCAGGGCAGAGGAAGAAGCCACCTGAGATAACTGCCTCAGGGCATCCATGTATAAGCACTGGGGACTTAGTAGTACCACAGGATGCCCAGGTACTGAACAGTGAGACCCATTTCAGTGGAAAAGAGGGCCTAGTGTAGGTGATGGATCTTGATAATTCACAGGTTTCTCAGCCTATTGGTTGTGTAATTAAAAAATAACAACATTTATACACAAAATTTAGCTGCCCAGGTGGATGACATGTGAGAACTGGTCCAGAACGGAAGCCAGGAGAAAAGATGCCAACAGTGAGTCCAGAAGAAAAAAGAAAAAAACATAAGAACCAATGGGGTCCCCTTTGAGGCTGGGAAGGCATGTGAGGATGGGGGTAGAGCATCATGGCTGAGATCCTTCAAGCAGTAGAGGCTGGCTTCTGGCTCAAAAGATACAGTGTGGGACATCTCCAGCTCTGAACAGCCCACCAGCTGCTCAAAGAGGCAGCAGTGGAGTCTGCAGGGTGGGCAGTTGGGGTTGCTGGGTTGCAGGGGCAAACATTTGAGGGCTGGGCTGACAGGTATCTAGGTCGCTCACATACCACCCCAAGTCCTCTTCTACCCTCCCAGGCAGGTTAGAATCTAGTACTGAACTTGAGGACAATGGCTGGAAATGTCATTGGCAAAAGAGAGAGAAGACTAAGGAATTAGGGTAGGATTGTCTTGAGACTACAGGGAAATGCGTTGGATGCCACAGCATCTGGGCGCTGGCTCTCCAGTTGGTGATAAAAGTCAGTGGCTGTCCATGACCACACTGAGGGCACGGTAATAGCATGCCTCCTAACACAGCCATAGGATGTCCATGTGAAAGCAATGGGGAGTGGGCAAGTTGATACCGGGATGTTTCCAACGTGGTAGGTAACATAGGGGATGTCGCTGGTGGGGCTCCAGAATGGATCGGTTAGGTATCCTTTCCTCACACCACCCCAGAAAGTATACACAGGCCTAATATCCACTGCATGGGCTGAGGCAGCCACAGGCACGGGGGTCTCTCCAGGCGCTTGGATGTTGATGCTTCCTCTCATAGCTTGTTCCTGGGTGGGGGCTCTCTCCATGAACGAGCTCTGCTCTTCCCCCAGCTATATCTCAATGTAAAGGCTGAGCTTCCAGTCCCTTTGTCTGGCAGCCACTCCTGTGGAGGGGATGGCAATCAGAGAAGAGTGGCCAGGAGCAGCGCCCACCTGGGGAGGGCAAAGGGACAAGGTAGCAGCCACAGCATATACGACAACATAGTCTGTCTCTCTTATAGAAAGGAGATGGTCTTTCTTTTAGGGGTGAAGGTGGCACCTGGGACCTCACACGTGCTAGGTGAGCATTGTTACAAAGCCACATCCTGGCCTAGCTATGGTCTGTCAATGAGACATTATCTCAAGTCAATTAGAAGTTCTTCTCTCTGAGCCTCAGGAAGCCCCTGGCCCTCCCTCCAAGATGTGGAACAAACAGCCTGGAAGACTGGTGCCCAGCCCCACAGACATCAAGTGAAAGTCGAACAAATCCCAAAAGGATCTAGAACCCCAACGTCAGAAGTAGGAACAGGAGAGGCTGGCACAGAGGGGTTCTTCCCAGGGTGTAAGAGCGATGTCCTCCGCCTCCTTTGTGATCAGAGACCCCACTTACCTCCCTAGATGGGTTCTGAAGGTGTCTTCCTTAGCTGAGATGAGGCCACTGAGAGACGAGGTCACTTAGGGACAAGCAGGTTACTGAGATGAGCAGGCATGCCACTCACTTTTCTCTAAGCCAAGAAAACTGACAAGTTTCTCTCAATAGGCTCAAGCACTTTGTTCTCCAGTTGGTTCTATCCCCACCATCCAATCCACCTCTCCCCTCAGCTAGCTACTTCCTGTGATCCAACTTAGCCACTTCCTGTGATCCAGCTTAGCCACTTCCTGTGATCCAGCTTAGCCACTTCCTGTGATCCAGCTTAGCCACTTCCTGTGATCCAGCTTAGCCACTTCCTGTGATACAGCTTCCTTGTGTTTTCCCTGTATCTTGCTCCTTTGTTTGGCTCCTGTGTCTCTCTGCCCGCCTCACCTCCTCATTTCCCTGGGACACACATAGAAATGTGGGAATGAATATAATCAATGCTCTCCTGGCTGCAATCTCCCAGCAGAAATCGTGTGATTGGCCCAAACATGATCCTTCATTTGCATGAAAAGCCTGTACTATGTTTGGTACAAACCCATGAAGGACTGCTATATTTGGCATAAAGACCCTAGCTGAAACACCTATGTCTGGCTATAGGGACAGGCTGCTTAGCTTGCTTTTGAACATCCCTCTACCCCGTCCTCTGGCACTGCTTGGCTTATGTTAATCAGTAGGTTTAAAGTGGTCTACCCTTGTCTACTTTTTTTTTTTTTTTTTTTTTGGTTTTTTGAGACAGGGTTTCTCTGTGTAGCCCCAGCTGTCCTGGAACTCACTCTGTAGACCAGGCTGGCCTCGAACTCAGAAATCCGCCTGCCTCTGCCTCCCAAGTGCTGGGACTAAAGGCGTGCGCCACGACTGCCCCCCGCTCCTTGTCTACTTTTTAATCAAGTGGTCTACCCTTGTCTTTTTATGTTTGTTATAGGTAGAGGGCTGTGTTTATTGTGAAGAGGGAATTGACAGACGCAACATGATAAGCAAAGGTAGCCACTGCCTTCCAGAGCTGGCAGTAGATACAAGAAGGCTAGAGTCCCAGAGAGTAGTGTGCCAGAAAGAAAGAGGACAGAGGTGGTAGAGAGATTCCGAGGTGACAGTGGGCAGAGCAAGCGAAGGCTGAAGAGACTGTAACTTAGCCAGGTACAAAAAAGGACTTTTCTGTTAGGCCATAAGGTCCAAAGCTCCCAAGCAGCCTGGCCTGAAGCACTGTGCTTGGAGGAGCTGAGGGTCTCAAGCCCAAGGCTCAGACAGAGCTGGAACCCTAGCAGACCCAGCTTGCTGCTCATCCTTGGGAGGTACCAATAGCTGCCCAGTGCTAGCCCCTAGCCCTGACCTGGAAATCTTGGAACAGTCTGCTGCTAGCACAGGAATGGGCTTTAGGAGGTGTGGGTGTGGGTGTAGAAGGCGTGTTGAGCTACAGACTCTGGGTCTGCCAATCAGAGCTCCTAGGGCTCAGGCCTTCAAGGGCTGGGACTGCCTGTGCCTCAGTCTCTTTACCTACTCCTGCTTTCTATCTGGCTGAGCAGACGGACTCCAGTTAGCTGAGGGTTAACATGGCTGGTTACCTAGCCTCTAGCCTTTACCTATGAGCTAACACCATGTTCCAATAGACTCCTGAGAAAAGCCCTGAAGCCAGCAAAGTAGAAGGGAAAACAAACAAACAAACAAACAAAACCCTTAACTATTAATAAGTCAGATTCGACATCTCAGAGATAAGGATAGGGCTAGACACCCTTGAGCTAAGAAAGGATTGGAGGGGTGGTGTTTGGTTTCAGACTCAGGGACAAGGGACTGAGATGCATGTTTGACATATCAAAGCAGACCTGGCTCCAGGTTCCCCCAGCACCCCCCAGTCCCTACCTGGCATACCCCACCCCAAAGCCTTAGCTAGCAGACCCAGGGGCTGTGCTGCCTCTCCCCAAGAGGCTCCTCCCTATATCATCCAGACATTACGGTCTCCCTTTTCCTCCTCCTCTCTTGTATGCATCCTTTACTCTCTCCCTCTCACCTCTTCCCCTCCCTCCCTTTCACCTCTTCCCCTCCCTGTGGCGATTTCCCCGGCCTCTGTCCTTGGGGCCAGTGAACTTGCCTGAGAGTAGCTTCCTGATAAACCTACATTTAATCTAATTTGGCTTGAACTGGCTCTTTTCACTGGCAGAGATCACACTGAGCATTCAGGGCAATATCACTCCAAACCCTGGAATCGAATGACAAAGCTGAAGAACCTCCCCCGCTCCCCACCCCCGTAAAGTGTCACAAAGTTAGAATGGTGACAATTAAGAGGGAAATTTTTTAAAAATTAAGGGGCAAAATTGGTCTAGTGTCCAAACATCAGGACAGAAAGTAGAGGACAGTTCACCAAAGACCTACTTCAAGAAAATGCCCTAGAACTTGAAGCATTCTAGATCTATGGGGCAGTAGATGAATTAAAATAGACCCAGATAAAGTATATTACTGTGGAATACTAATGCTAGGATTTAGGGTTTAGAGGCCCTTGATGAAATCTCCACTGAAATTTCTTTAAAAGGCAGGACCAGGTGAGGCCAGGCAGGACCTTTAAGAGGTGGTTGCCTCAAAGATCCCCATCTTTCAAGATAGACTCAGCCCTTGGATCTCATAGATTAGTGGGTAGTAGATCTGTTAGGAAATCCTCCGTCACCTTGTCTCTTATACATAGCATTCTAGCCAGGGATCCCCAGTCACTCGAGGGATCTCTAGCATAGTAAAGTGTTCCCCAGCCTCACCTGGACTGTCAGTCATCCTTTGGTCCAGTGTATCTACACTACGTAAGCTGCCTCCCTGCTAGACAGCCAGCCACCTTCAGTTATCAGAAGGACGGTCTTGAGATCACAGCAACTCCTTCTTTTGTTAATTGTGATTCCCAAAGCAAGAGCAGCTAGGCTGGCATTGACTGGCTAGAGCAAAGCTGTAAAGTGCTTTAAAAGAAAAAAGGTGAAAGTTGTTACAAGGACAGAAAGTGCCCCAGGTGGGCCTGCTACAGACTGGCAAGGCGATCCACGGTGTGTACGGGAAGGCAGCACTCTAAGCCAGGGGCAGTTAGGTACCTATGGGAGTCATGGTCAACTCCCTCAGAGGAGAAGAAGGGCGCTGTGTTAACTGGGAGCTTTAGGAGGACGGAAGTAGAAAAAAAGTAACTTTTAAAGAGCTTAAAGGAAGGAAAGGAGGACACGAGAAGGAGCTCACTTTTATCACTAATTCTATTCTGCTGTAGAGACCAGATTTGTTTCAGTAAGAGCCAAGCAAAGGGATTGGCTCTTATTCTCTGCCATCAGATTGGCCAAGATGGAAAAGATTCACAAGTGCTGAGCACTGTTGAGGTAGAAAGGTGCTGTGACTCTCTCTTACTGGATGCATCTATAAAGTGATCAGAAGGCCTGGCCAAGCCCTTGCCCAGAGGAAGACAGCCTCTCACTTAAGGTGGGTGTAACTTAAAGGTACTATTGAAGGCTGGGAGCTGGTTGGCTGGAGCCTGGGCTTCAGGGGTGAGGGTGAGAATGGGAGGTGGGGAGCAGGGGCTGGGAGTCAGAGGGGACGGGGGGGGGGGGGGGGGGGGGGGGGGGGGGGGGGGGGG